>JAULBS010132068.1:0-13331 GCA_032355785.1 Symmetromphalus regularis
CAGATGGAGGGAAATTAAAAAAATAAACTTGTCTTTCTTTTATAGAGGTAATGTTTCACTTTTATGTTGTTTGGAGAGTCAGTTGTTTCTATGATTTATATGGTATCCAGTCAATTCGTATCAAAGTCATTTCGTACAAAAGTAATTTCGTACCATAGTTATTTGGTCATTTCATACCATAGTCATTTCTTACCATAGTCATTTCATACCAAAGTCGTAATATACATGTAGATCAAGTATATACTGAGGTTGTTGATAAGGTAAAGGCTCCCGTTTCTGAGCATCAGAATTTACCAGAGAATAATTTAACAATGAATAAAAACATATATTTTTGAGAATTATTGGGAGGGGGGGCTGCCCTTTGTTTATCCAAAACCAATCAGGCAGAGAATCTATCAACATTAATGGGCTAAGCTTAAGGACCTTGACCTATATAAGATTGGGTGGGGGCGGAGGTCTTCATATGGCAATAGCCTTCACATATGTTCAGAAAAGTGAATTTAATGGTCTGAGACTGAGAGTTGTTTTGGCACAAATCTTTTATTGTTTTTATTATTTGTTTGTTATGTACATTTTATTATAAATAAATTTATATCAAGTGAAATAATGTGAGCACCAGCCGTCAAACTATGTCATCGGCCAAGTGTGACGTCATTTGTTTTATTTTGATGGTCTTGACTCAAGTATTTTCTGAAGAGTTTCAATTTGTTCTCTTAAATTTTGTTCAGAAAAAAATATTAATAATAATAAGTCTACCAGATCCAAATCATTAGCTTTCCCAGCATTTATAAACACATAAAAAGCTGAATTTCAGAATTAACCAAATAATGGGACATATCGTCAATAGGTTTGAACGCATGTACTTGTCATAGCTAATGATTTATTAACATTTGCTCACTTTATCGTTTTATTTAATAAAAATAAGAAGTGGCAAACTATGACCATGAAAAGAATAAGATACTGGGTATGAAATGACTGTAGTACGAAATGACTTTGGTACGAAATGACTGTGGTACGAAATGACTATGGTACGAAATGACCAAAGCACTATGGTACGAAATGACCATAAATTATGGTACGAAATGACTAAAAATGTATAAAATATCTTGGATTATATCTGACTGATACAAATAGTTGGGGGCAAACTGACAAACAGCTGGGGGCGAACTGACATGGGGCGAACTGGCATAGGGGCGAAACGTCAGGCATTCCACCCTCTGGAACACTTAATAAAAAAGGAGTGTTATGGGCAATCACACCTCATGTTTCACCAATTAGAGGTGTCAATACCTTTGTTTGACAAGTAAAAAAGCTCCTTTTTTCACATACCACAAATATATTAATCTGTTGCAGTGAAAGCACTTACAAATTCATTTCTTTCTTTTATTTTAATTAAATATCTGTTAAAGACAGAGAAAAGCATAATATGAAGAAATTCACATATGTTCTAACATTAATCTATTCTAAAATTATTTTTCAGTTTTGAGGGCTACAGGAATTTTCTCTCAAAACCTTGGAGTTATTCTTGGTCATCGTGGTTCATGCTTGACTGCATCTTGTCGACTCTTGTTTAATGAATCAAAAGAAAACAAGTGCCAGAGTAATGATGTCAGGTGTGTTTTAATTATTACTAATTTAATATAAGTTTATAATAATACAAAGTAAAGACAAAAAATGTTTTGGCTGTTTACTATGTAGAACCGTCTTCAGTATTTAAGCATAATTAAGCAAACATCACTAGTCATCCAAAATTCAAACCAGTGACCTGTTTATTATACAGGGTTCCATTAAAGTTTTGAAAATTGATCCAAGAATTTTCCAGGACCTTTAGAAGTCATGAGAAATCATGTTTTTAAATTTTTTCATATAGAAATGTTAGACATTTTTGTCGTCTGCTGTAAATAAAATAAATGATAACTGTCACACACTGCTTGCATGTACTGATGTAGTCCCATTTAAAGAGCCAATCATTTTTGTTAACTGTGTCAAGTGAAAAAAGACCCAGGAATCTAAATTCTAAGATATTTTTAGTTTATCTCAGTGGATTTTATGGATCTGCAACTTTTCGTATAATGTTGAAGGACAATTTTGATATAAGATAATTAAAGTTTCATAAGGACTCCCTGTTTGCATAATTACCTACAGAGCTCTACCAGCTTATATTAGTTATATTTACTTAATCTTTACTCACTTGGCTTTAACAAACAGCAATAAAACTTTGAATTGACACTGTCAGCTTTATTTAGTCAAATTGTTAGATTTTTGTAATGACATTGGCCATAGCTCTAAAGATTTTCCTTTGTGGCAAACACTTTTTATTCACTTTATAATTGCTTTTCGTTTTAATACTTGTTTCAGTGTTGTTCCGTTCCGAGGTGAGAGTACTGAAGCCAAAAGTGTTGTGAAGCGTAAACCATATTCACCGTTCCAGACCCCCAGCAATAATGTAGAATATGTACTCGCTCGTGTTGATGACTTACTCAACTGGGCAAGAAAAGTAAGATGACAATAATTATGTTTGAATATTGTGGCATGCACCCAGAATTTGAAAAATGGCAGTGTAAGTTTTTTTAAAAGTGAACTTGAATAGCTATAATTAAATTGTGTATATATATAAAAAAAAAAGACTTAAAAGGGTGGATATAAAAAAATTTGTCATTGGGTTTGTGTAGACACTTGTTTTATTAACCCCCAAAAAATAATAATATATTTTTCACCTTTAGAACTAGATTATTTTCTTGTGTGAAACTTGTAACAGGAATTAGAATGTTTGTTAATTTCTACAGTTCTGTATGACTGATGACATTAAGTCTAGCTTATTATGAAGCGGGTTTGATTGTGTATGTTTCATAGAAATAGAAATATTTGTTTCTTTCAGAGGTGGATCTAGTTCAGTTGATAGATTATTTGCCTGAAGTACTTTGGTACTAGGATCTAACTGGTACTAGGATCTAACTCTGCAGTGGACTCGTTCTATGATTTTTTTTAATGACCATGTTATATGCTGTCTTGTCTGTGAGAAAGTGCATATAAAAGATCCCTTGCTACTAATGGAAAAAGGTAGCATGTTTCCTCTGATGTGTATATATTTGACATCCAGTAATTTTTTTTTTATTTAACAATGCCTCTAGATCACATTGATTTTTATCTGATCATCAGTTGTTGGACATTATACATATGGTCATTCTGACATATCTCTTTAGAGGAAACCCACTGCTGTCATATAGGCTACTCTTTCTGATAAGTAGCAAGGGATCTTTTATAAGCACCGTCCCACAGACAAGAAAGCACATACCGCGGCCTTTATAAACCATTTGTGAATCACTGGTTGGAACGAAAAATAGCCCAAACTGCATATAGAGAAGGATTGATCCGACCGGTTCACAGGCAGACACACTACCATTTGAGATAGATCCTGCTCCTTATTTGACATCCAGAAGCTGATGATTAATAAAGTAATGTGCACTGGCAATGTTATTAAAAACAACTTTCTTTTGTTATTTTCTAGAGTTCCCTATGGCCGATGACGTTTGGGCTGGCATGCTGTGCCATGGAGATGATGCACTTTGCTGCACCCCGTTACGATATGGACAGGTTCGGTGTTGTATTCAGAGCCAGTCCACGACAAGCTGACTGCATTATAGTTGCAGGCACTGTCACTAATAAAATGGCTCCAGCATTCAGAAAGGTTTGTGTTGTAACTATAGGTTGTAATCTAGTAAATAGTTTCATGCATGTGTCAAAGTTCAAAGTGACCTAAACTAATAACAGAACATACTGCCAAGCCTGCCTTTGTTGGTATATGTGACCAGTAAGTAGATGTAAATTTATTTTGTTATTTCGTATAGTACAACTGTGTCAAGTACCTTTATGTCTTATGTTATACCCTCATTCTTGTAACATTTATGTTGTGTATATGATGATTAAAAGATTGAATTTACCAGTTATAGCCACACGTTAGAATGGTTGTCTTGGGGATTTTATTATATATATTTTTTATATATATAGAGATATATATATACTAGTTATATGTATTGTTCAAGGGGAGATAATTGTTATGCAAACATTAATTTTGGCAATAACAAGAATAATCTTTGTGATGTTTGATATACTGTGCTAAATTAAAAATAAAATATAAGATTTATATATTTTATATTCTATAATGGATAGATTATTTTGTTAGTAATACTTGAGTGTGTTAATCCTAGTAGACTCATTATCCATTACCTGTGTTATGTAGTGTGTTTTGTATTTACTTTCTCAAACTAGTCTTATCACAATTACCCTGTTTGGTTATAAAAATTTGATATATTGATAATTATACCAGTAACTGGTACTGCTAGTCAACAAACAAGTGTTTATTTATAGTTTTTCAATATTACATCACTGATGGTAGTGTGTCTGCCTGTGAACCGGTTGGTCGTCGGATCGATCCTTCTCAGTGAACCCATTTGCAGTTTGTGCTATTTTCTTTTGTATTTTGTTTTAACTTTGTTTGAGCTAAAAATTATGTATTTAAAACATAATTTCAATGTAACTTTCAGGTAACCGATTGGGTAACCCATGGGTTACACAAATATCATTAACGTAACCAAACTATGGGTTACTTAGGTAAAAACCGTGTGAACCAACTTCCGGTTACATCAGATTTCGAAATATTGTCCCCTGCTCTAGAGGTGTCATTAAATAAAACAAACTTTTCTTTAATTTATTTGAAAATATGGCGGAAAATACATCTTTAATCAAACAAAAGTCAAATTTTCTAAACGAAGTCTCTCAGTTCCCATAGAAAATAGCACTAATGGTAGGTGGAATTGTATTCAGCATTCAGTGCTAGTTGCCTCATCAGAATAATAACCTCAGTATAATTTCATTTTGACCTCTTATTTCAGTTCTTTATGACATCACTGAATAATAGTGTTATCTCTTTTACCCTACAGTGCTCAACTCCTGAAATTGCCCATGGCAATGCCGTGTAGATTTTCATTTTCCGTGACTCTTTTATTTATTTTTTTACTACAGACTAATTTATTAAAAATAAAGTGTACTTTATGCTAAAATTGTCATGGAAAATGCTGTGGAAACTATTTCTCCACAGCATTTATTTTGCCGTGGGCATTTTCTTTATTGTAGTACTAGTATTTAATTAACATTGCAAGACACAAAATAACCGGTCTCTGATCGCAATATGCGATGGGAAAAAAACTGAACTGCGAGTCAAAATTATCTGTTCAAAGCAAAATGAGAAACACCACTTTTTCTCTGAACCAATTATTGCTGTATTTCTGCGTGCAGATATGTAGATGTGATCGTACTCCGTTAATTACTGTATTTCTGCTACACATTTGACCAAAATTGCTAATCATTTTTTAACATTGGTTAGCAATTTGCTAGTTAAGTGAACATTTTTATTTTGTGCATTGCATTGTGGTTTGATGTCTTGCAGGTTTACGACCAGATGCCGGAGCCTCGCTGGGTAATCTCAATGGGAAGCTGTGCTAATGGTGGAGGATATTATTACTATTCTTATTCTGTTGTTCGAGGTGCTGATCGTATAATCCCTGTCGACATATATGTTCCAGGTACTTGATGCATACTGCTTAGTCATCTATCGCTTGTCTAATTTATCAACTGGAAATTTATTAATTTTTAAATTAGCAAATATATTTTATTTAATCTGGCAAAATAATTTCTGGTTATAATAGTTATTTGAACTGAAAATCTGAGAGACTACAGTAGTTTTTTTTTATTTTTGTTTTTAATAATTGGTTAAATATTACTTCTAAAACATTTACATATAACCTTATTTTAATTGGATAAATATCTTAAATTCTTATTTTAACTTGTTATCAAACAAAAAAAACATCCTTTCCTCGTGAACTGCTACTGCCATTTAGCCTCATATGTGCTGTTTCTGTCATTGTCCCATTTCTGTATCTTCCATTAATACAAGTTAATGTAACAATACGGTATGAAAACTAATAATTCAACATGATAGTATAATTAAAGTCAATCAGCCATTTCATTTCTGACATTTAATTGTAATCAGAAATCCTGGAAATAAAAACAAAATGTAAATGCAATTTTGATCAATTCAAGTATAAGACAATTTGGCAACATTTGATGATTCTCTTTGGTAATGAAATATACCTCTGGATTATATCAATGATTTAAAGGGATTTAATCCATTTTTGGATAGAACCTCGGAGGTCCAGCAGTAGAACGTCGGACTCTCAAACTGATGACAGTGGTTCAAAACCCATCAGAGTCTGGCTCACACCTGACTACGTGTCAAAATAACCAAATGTTTGACATCCAATAGCCAATGATTGATAAATCAGTGTGCTCCAGTAACCTTATACATTATATCAAATAATCAATTTGGTTAACTCCAAAAAATACAAATTAGGAATTGGGCAGATCCAGAATTTTGAAAGTATTTTCTATTTTAAGAGTTACTCTTCAGTAGTGTTTGAGAAATATGTGCATGCGTGGGTGGGTGTGTACCACTTTTTTTATGGGACCACCACTGTCAGAATTCTGGGCTCAAAAATACAATGTTATTTTATTTTACAGGTTGTCCGCCAACTGCAGAGGCTTTGTTATATGGAGTTTTACAGCTGCAGAAGAAAATCAAGCGCCAGAAAACTCTTCAGATGTGGTATAGAAAGTAGACTTGGAACATTATTGTACATACACTGGTGGATTGATTAAATTGTGAATATCTTATTTTAATTCAGTTCCTGTGAAAAACTGTAAATATGTGGACTAGTCTGATACAGACTGTTAAAAAGAAAGAATGGATGCTTGGAAACATTCGAATATGTCGTGGACACTGATAATATCTCGTTTTACAGCCTCTTCAATATTAAGGAAAAAATATATTTGATTTTCGCTGGATCGACATTGGTATAGTCTAATACAGGCTGTAGGATTTCAGATTTCATGGGAAACACATTTTCGGTTCCGTGCCTGGCACTCATGGGAACCCATGGGTAACTGTTTTTAGGTTCCCTAAAATTGGCGATTGGTAAATTAATATTATGGGAAACGAAATTTCGGTTCTGTAGTTTCCCCAGCACGGTAACGATCGTTACCATGAAATCCTACAGCCTGCTAATACTTTGCTTTGGTCAAACCAAAAATAGAGTCCTAAAATCTTCTAGTACTAAATGGGTACATAATTTGTGGATAGGTGAAACTTAAGGCTTCCTTCAAACCTAGTCATGTCCTGCCAGATGTATGTCAATAGATTTAACAATTTTTTACTCTGACTGTTAACGAAACAGCAATGTACATACATCTGTGTCATTTGACACAGCCGCCAACTCCAGCAATTTGCCTTATGCAATTTTGATAAACATATTAACTGTTATTTTATTTTGTGTTTTCTTTAAATTTTAGTTTTATATACTGCATTAGATTTTTATCAGCATGACAGTCACTCAATGAAACAAATATTTGTTTAATGTGTAATTATGTTACTTTATGTTTGCTATACAAAATATGGAATAGATGTATTACAAGGTGTAATTATGAAAAAAAACTACTGCAAACATTGACTCAGGAAATTACAATAAAAATTATGATCTCTACAATTTTAAGGCATTGATGACAGGCAGGCGATTGCAATGGCCGAACATGTTATTGTTTCAATTTTTTGATGAATAATAGAGATGTCCAGCATTACACGAATAAATACCTATAGCTTTACTTATTGTGGATTATCACCCTGAACTGACCTGAACAAATTGTTGAAGAAATAAAACTACACAATTTATTTAACCTGTGGAGTTTATTTGGCCTACGCAGAACGATAGCAAAGTTGTTTTTCTTGTTTTGTTCTACCATATATAGAATTTCTGATCATTTTTTGTTGCATCACAACAAACGATATGATAATAAATTCTTCAGATATATGTATTTGTTTATTTTATTGTATTGCATGTACATGTTACAGTGCTAACGACTAGTGTCTCATTTACATGCTAGTACCGGTAACATATGGTGCATTAATTTTGGGGTGTTATGGAAACTTCTGATGTTCACTGAATTTACTGGTCGAATATCTTTTTACATACTGTGTTTGAGCCAACGAGATTTAACTGTATTGTATTTTTCTGTTCAAATCCAATTGGAATCAGGATTAGATTTCCTTCAGTTAGCTCGAAGTAGTGAATGGAATTTTTGTAAAAATAAATATTGTACAAATAAATAATTAAAAAAGGAATGTTTGTCTGTTTTTTTTGTTAATGACTTTTGGAAATTGGGATGGTGATACATGTGCCTCCAGCAACTTTCCATCTCTTGTGCATTTGAAGAAAAGTATCAAAAGATTGTGTAACAAAACACAACACGTAGGTTAATCAACAGCTGTCTGGCTCAAATACACTGTATTTGAGACACTGAGTTCACAGAAGAAACCTGCTACCACCACATAGGCTACTTTTTTCAATGAACATGAAAGTGTAATTTACATGCAGCTCACAGACTGGACTGTATATGCCATAGGCTTTGATACACCAGTCATGAACCACTGGCTGGAACAAGAAATACCCTATTATTTCACAGAAGAAAACTGACCACCATACAGACGACTTTTTTTTTTTTTTTTTTTAAATGAATATGAAAGTATTTTACATGCACTTCACAAAGGACCACAAGCTTTGTTACTCCAGTTAAGTTCCAATACACTTATATCCAAGGCAGGTCTGAAAATATGCAGCCAATCACTTATGTTGTCTAGTACAAAATGTGTCATATACTGGGCATAAAAAAGACCGTTTGCATGTAGTCAGTAGTAATTATTTCATAAATCAGACGACATTCATGGTAGAAATTGTGGAATTTGATAATCACACCATTTTGGAAGTGTGTGTGTGTAGTAATATTACAAGTTGCAAACAAGTTGTGGTTTTCGATTATGGTGAAATGGCACATTTAAAAAATGTTAATTATTTCAACATGCATACTTTCTTTTTTGGTTGAGTATAGATGATTTAACAGTGACATAGTTAATACTGTTCATCATTTTATCAGACACTTGTTAAATCGCTTTTAGTAAATAACATTTGTATGTATAATTGACTGTGCAACTTGTGCATATTGCAGAAATTGGACCGAATACAAATAATAAAACGTATAAACCACAAGCCTATTGTAGGCCTACATACATTTTTAATTGTTCACGTTACATGAGAATATTTTCTTGAACTTGATTTAGGACACTGTGACAGGCAAAACAAAAATAATTATTTCCTTCATTTTTGGTTTTTAGTTGTTCTAAATAAAATTTATGTCCATTAAAATATGGTTGTAATAAAATAGGGGGTTTCAAATGTGAATCAGATAAATATCCAAGTTTGTTAAATTTTATTATCCAATTTCCACACTCCTCATTTGTGTGTGTGTGTGCGTTCATGGTGCCGAAACTGCAGAAGAATCTATGTGTATCTTGTTCTATAGGTATTGGATATGATAGCCTTAATTAAAAAAAAAAAATACTTTAAAAATGAACTAACGTCCACACCCCTGTGCACAAAATGTTTAGTTTATTGCCGAGAGATCGTTAAATAATTAAATAACGCCAGAAAAGTGTATCCTTTTTGATATAGGCCTAATTTACCTAAATACAATGCTACCTTTAAAAATAATAATATATATATATAATAATTAAACAGAGCCGGTACTGTTAAATATTACATAATCCCTTTTTCATAATTGTTCCCATACGCGGTTCCACACCCTCCTAATTTTTTCCTGTGTAATCCCTTCGGCGTTCGCAAGGTCGGGCTTCGACATCCATAGTTGCGCCCCCTCCTATTCACAATTGTTGGAACCGCCCCTGGTTCCTGACCATTATGTTGAATTATGAAATGCATTTTGTTCAATCTGTGTTTTTAACCAAGCGGTTTTATTCATTACAAAAGTCGCGTTTTTCACCCAGCCTTTTCACCCAATAGTCGGAATAATAAGAAGCGAGAAAACCAGTGTATTAAAATGTCTGCTAAGGAGTTCATTTGTTTTGTAAGTTTGTTTGTTTTGTGTGGGTTTTTTTCATAGCAGTACCACGTATAATCTGTTTGTTTAAGCTATGTTTGTTAGGAGTATAAGAGTTATTCGCAATCCACAACTGTCAATGACTCAATTTACATTACAGTCAGTTTATTTTGTTAAAACCAAATGATCCGCTTTCAACCTATTTACAAAGCGCAGTGAGTTGTCGGATGGTAGAGATGGTTTTCCTTTTAAGTTAGATTTTAGTAATTTCGTTTTGCTTTTGTAGTGTTATGTTTAGTATGATACGTCGCAATTCACCTTGGCGAGTTAAATATATGGCTAACTAGTAAAGGTTTTTTTTTTTTTTAAACCTTCAGAATTGTTATCCTATTGTAACATTATGTGGTGTCAGATGTGGGATCATCAAGTCGTCTGGGCAAGAGTTGGGAATTTTCCCCAACTGATTAGGGTTAGGAATAGTTTTAGGGTAAGGGTTAGTTTTAGGGTTAGAGTGAAGGATAGTAGAGAAAATGTGGAACTTTTTCCATTGTCTGTAAATAAAAGAATGAGGCAACAAAGGGTAAAGGCTTGATGCAAAGAAACCTCTTCTTCTGGTGTAATTGGACCAAATTAAATCTCATTGACAACCATAGTAACATTAAATTACAAAAAAATACAAGCAACGTTTCAAACTTGATTTCTGAACTCAGACTCATAATAATCAAAGATTTAAGCATATCATTGGATATTCATTACAGTAACAATGCCGGCAGTAAAAAAGTCCTTAAAAAATGGTTTCATGAAAGGACATTTAGCACATAACAAGAATAACAGACCACTCACAAGAAGATGCACTACATCAACAGTGAGAAAGACAGTGAGGCTAACAAAATCACTGACTGAAAAAGTTTTAAATACCAGTGCTCACGGTGTACAAGTTGGACAAGTTCGGGTGTCAGATTCTCCTCGACTTTTGCGTGGACTCAGGGATACGCCAACACAGCTTGAAATCTGTTCTGAAGCACTCACTGATTCAAGATAAATAACTATGCTTATCTATTACAAAAAATTATTTTACTCACTGAACATACATGAAGAATTTTTAAACCCCTTCAAGGGGTATTCTTGCAAATAACACACTAAAAATAGAATATTTTTTTTTTCTTAAATTATCAGTCTTTTTCAGCTCAACACCATCAATTTACGAATAACTTGATAAGTGTGTGCATGAAATTTACAAGCATTAAACTGATAAAAGCATGAAAATTTACATTGTACCTATACAGATGTAAATTACAGTATAGTCAAGGGGAGATAATCTACATGAAATTTTTTAAGGAATTGAAAACCCTAATATATTGGGTAATAAAGTGTTTACACTGGTATTAAATGAGGGTTCCTTTGATTTGACAGGCCTGAGGCAGAGATCTATAGACTTATGCACATGGGGAAGCTGGAGGATATGCTGAACATGGTTTTTCGGCAGCATATCCAGGCCCATCCATCATGTCTAGGAAATCTGCAGTTTAACTTCGGCGCAGAGGAGCAGAGAGGTGTGTGCACCCGCCAACAGATGAGGTGCACCTCATGTAACTTCAAATCACAAACATTTAACCTTTACAAAGAAACACAAACACATTCACGTAGGGGCAGATGACAAGCACAACCAATGTCACATTTCAAGTCGGCCTGACAAAAGTGCCAATAAGCACAACAAATTTCCGCCTTCTATGTTCCTGTCTCCAACATTCCACCACCTTCAATTAAGGGCTGTCAGAAAACAGCAATAAAGTAACAGACACTATCACAACAGTAAACGAGGAAGATATGCATGCACGACGGCAAGAACTTAAATTAATTAATGAAACAAGGGGGTCTGATCCAAACATACTTAACTTACAATGTGATGGCATGTATAACAACGCGCTATATTCAGGGATAGGCAAGTCACCATTCCAACCTGCCACACAGGTCATATACACTGCTGTAGAGCACCCAACACATCAAAAACAGGTTATAGCAGTTTCCACCAAAAAATAAATTATGCTCAAAACGACACAGCACAAACAATTCAGAAAAATGTGCGGCCAGTCAGTCATTTTCAAGTAACCTTCCCATGGCAATGTCAATTGGAAATGAAAAGGAATGGGCAAAAGATTGTTTACTACAAATTAAAAATAAAAGCGATTTTGAAATACAATACCTAACAATAGATCCAGATACAAAAGGTTTTAAAGCAGCGAAAGATCTCTATGACGAGAAGATAACCAGCACGGAACATCATTTTCTTCTCGAAACAAGGCATCTGTCTGAAAATCAAAGAAAATTTGTAAAAAAAATTCTGTATCTGTAGAAACAATGATGCCAGGCAGAACAAAAACAGAAAGAGATAAATTACAATCTAAGTTTTCCAATGACATTGCCATGAGATGTCAGGCTGAGTAGGATAAAGCTTTTAAAATGCGTGCTGGAGATATTTCAAAATGTTTGCGTTCCATATCCTACATGCGCGAGGCAATTGTTGCCTGCTATCAGGGAAAAAGCAGCCAAGCATACTTCTTCCCAAAAACATGTATCAATCCTGTGAAGCGCGCTATGCCAATTGGGCAAAGGACTAAATGTCCTGAAGCCCACCGCAACCCTAATAGGTGCGGAAGCTTCTCAGGACAAATTTTAATCTGCCGTGACCGCTTATTAACAACTACTGTTCACAGGTATCTTAATATTCTTATACAAACACTTAATTTTTATGTACCCTACACTGTTGGATAAAAACACTCGTTTGACCTGATGAATGCCTCAAATGCTCCTTGCATGTTGTTTAAAAATATGTCCATGCCCAATGGTGACAAGTGAACACCATCTGGGGGAGGGAGGAATAGGTGTGGCTGGTCGATTTGTATGTCAGGGTATTTGATATAGCAGACCCCGAGCTTAAGGACAGCTGAAGCTGTGCGCTGTTAATTCTCTAATTAAATTTATTCTTTTAACAATAACATTGGATGACCATTTAGTGTTTTCGTTCAAAAAGTTCACTAATTGGATTCGGCAAAAGCACGGTATGATAGGGAAGTTAACACATTTCAATACCGCGTATGTCCACCACGTGCATCGATGCATGCTGTACAATGACGTCTCATTGATGAAACCAAATTGTTCAAGAATGCTTGTGGGATCGTAATCCAAATGTTTATCAATGATTGGCCCACTTCCGGTAACGTAACTGGTGGGTGAGGGAGATGGCGTAAAGGATGCATTGTATCAAATCACGTGATTTCTCCGGTCAGAGTTCGAGGTGCACCGACAAATGTATCAGAAGTGAATGACATCTC
>JAULBS010132079.1:0-13330 GCA_032355785.1 Symmetromphalus regularis
GTGGCGGCAGCGGGTTTCCTCTAAATACATATGTCAGAATGACCATATGATTGACATCCAATAGCCGCTGATAAGATAAAAAAATCAATGTGCTCTAGAGGCGTCGTTAACAAACTTTACTTTTTTTCAGCTGGAGAGTCTGATGTTCTACCACTGTACCACTGGGTTTCATTTACAGAAGCACAAATACAACAATACAAATATAAAATGAAAACAGCTTTCTGAAGTTGATTTTAAAAAACTATTGTGTGTCAAACAATAAAATCTAAATTTAACTAATTATGACATATGCGCCTTTGCTTCATTTTTGTTTAAACCCAATTATCAAATTTTGGGAGCAAAAACAATTTAGTCCCTATTTTCTTTTACATTCTGAATCTGTGTGAAATACTCACTTTTTCTAGCTTTAGCTAATTCACGTTTTGTGGCATCATGTTTTTGACCATTCTCAATGGGATAAGCAAATTCTGTCGCAAATTTGTCATAAGATCCCAAAACTCCAGGCTGTGCCCTGCAATAAATATTGATAAATTCTGATTGGTCAGTGTGATGCCACATGTTCTTCCATTTCAGATCACATAGCACAATTTGGTGCTTTTGCGACCCTTTCAGGCATATCCACTTACGACCAATGAGGATGTTTGACTCAATCGATAACGTGGATGTCAGTACATAGTTAAGATTAATCAATTCAACTGTTTTCAATGAAAACATAATGAGTAAAACCAAGGGGAGAAAAAGACATTTCAAAAAGTTTACCAACTCACAATTACAAGAAAAACTAGTAGGTGAAAATAAGGATTCTATTAAATAATACAACAACATTCTCATGTTTAAAGTATATTAAAATTATATATTTAAAGTCTGTTGAAGTTAAATCACAATGTTATATAAACTGAAATATGTACATTTATTTTTAGTTAATTATTTTATGTAATAAAACAATTATGACAATCTCATGAGGTCAACAGGAAAGTTTATGGAGCTCTTAAAACAAATATTGACCTCTGTTTCCAGCCACATTTGTTTTCTTAACTCCATAAAATATCATATCAACCTAATAACAGTGCCATAATTGCTAAACATTGACTTATAACAAGCAGAGATGAAAGAGGGGTTTGCCAGTATGGGAGTGACAGTAAATCCTACTGGGAGAGGCTTTTAAGTTTTAGGAGCATTTTGAAAAATAGAAATATTGTTATAAAAAAATAGAATTCCAGATAAATTTTAAAATTTTCCTCTATGAACAAATCACAACCTTTTGCAGCCAGCGAAATACACGTGATTTTCCAGCTTGCCTAATATTACATATTTTTCAACATCATATATCCACCAATATAATTTGCAACCTGTTATTTGTAATTCAGATTTAATAATTCTAAAACACCAATTAATTTTTAACTTGTACACACCAGTCAAGTATTGACCACAGTTCTGTCATGTTGTTCTGAAGAACAGTTCCTGTCAGACCAAACCGTTTTTTGGTGACCAATGTTCGGAGTGCTCGAGTTGTCTGAGCTTTAAGGCCCTAAAAGAGAATTCAGATGGTATAACTTGTCTTTCATGGGCAGATCCAACTTCTATAGTCACCAACACTGAGATCTGATGATGACTTTTACAACAGAATAAAATAAATAAATCACAGTGGTGGATATATGTGGGGGTCCCAGGGGACTCACAGCCCCCCTATATTTTTTATTTTAGGATGCTGGTTGCCATTGGCATCATATTACTGCCCCCACTCCCCAAAAAGATTTTCTGAATCTCCCAGTGAATATATTAATACACATGTACTAACATACAATACATAACATGAGTATGGATAATATAATTTCAGGCACATTTGCAGAAATATTTGTTGGGAAGGATCGAGATTGTGGCAGGTGAATTGAGACAAGTTACAAAAGGAGATCTGGGATAATTTTTAAATACTGAACCCTTTAAAGCAATTTTTGCTCATTAGCCCAGTTTTTTATTTATTTATCACATTAATAATATTTTTAAAATATGCAATATTATGTTAGTTCCTTCATCTGATTATTTCAAGTTAGTTGCATGTGCATCAGTACTAATTTAAAAGTAAAATTATTTAGTATGTTATATAAATTTAACATAGAAAGCTGGTTTCCAACTTATTATATTCAGGGAATGATTACAATTTGCTAAAACCTACCCATAGAACTATATTTTAGCAAGACAAAATATTAGTTGAAACTCAACCTGTTAGTAACCAAATATGTTAATTTCAAGCCATTTTTCAAGAATATCAGAAACAGATATTCTGTTTACGAAAACTGTAACCTAGTACACATAATTATTTGAAAAAGATTTTTAATTTAAATGTAAAAATGTAACTTGGTCCTAAATGTTCTGAAAAGTAAAAAACCTTGTTAGCACTAACCTTTATCCTGTGAACTTCATCAACAATAACAGCATCCCAGTCAACAGAGTACAAATCTTCCTAAAATACAAACATGGTTACTCATTACTTTAACAGAAACAATATTTAAGCAAAATTCTCATGACAATGCTAGGCAATTCTTAAAAGTACTTTTTACTCTATGTAGGTGTGTGTTTTTTTTAATCAACTGCAAAGTCAATAAAAATATCCAGTAACGACAAAATCTGTGAAATATAATGTTATAAACTAAATAATAAATGATACAAAATCAATTTGATTTTAACTGGACATATAGACAAATTATTATGTGATTATTATAGGATAACTGATTGAGCTCAACAACTAAATCCTTAAAATTGTTTATAAAATAAAAATATGATTAACACAAAACATTGTTTAAGTAAAAACAAACAAAATCTAATACCCCAAGTCATTAAAGGTAAAACAGAACAAAGATGATCATTTTGAAATACACAGGATATTTTACAAAAATAACCAAGAAAGTATGAATAGTTATTCCACCAACCACATTATCTCTGAAAGTCTCAAAAGTGGTGACAACAATCTCCACCTTCCTGTTCTTGATGTCAGCTAAACAAGACTCTTTATTTGTTCCATGGTATTTGCTTGAATAAAACAAATAAAAATCATTTCTGCAAAATATGGCCATTACACTATGACTCAACCTTTTAGTGAATGCAGGTTACAAAATAATTGATACGAAAATGTCTTTTTGCTAATTATATTATTGCTAGTAAAACATATATAGTAAACATTTGCAGTGCAATATTTTAAACAGGAATAACTTTTCTTACTGCCTCATTTGGGGATTGTATTTATAGGGTAAAAGGGGTCATTCATTATCAATGTTTTCATATTAAATTTTGGACAAACTAGGGTGAAGAGAATCATGATCAGTGAACAGATTTACATTTTATCATTAAAATGTTGATTGGAATTCCAACAAAAGTCATCATTTTAAGGATATGAATTTGGTGGGAGGTGAATCTTAAATTTTATAAACTTTGTAAGAATAAAAAATGTTGAAAATTATGAATACCTCATACCTGTTATTTTTACAATTACTTTGTTTTACAATTTAAAGAATATATCCAGAATAAAACAAATCCTTATTTTCTAAACAAACTGAACAATGAATGCAGTTGTGAAGATTTTTAAATGAAAGATAACTTCAGCATTGACTGTACTCTTATTAACTTAAATTTATTTCCTACTTGATAGTCAGTGTTTTCAAAACAAGGTGGCGGGCGGCACAAAGACATTGCGCCATCACCTTTCCCCTTAAAAAACAAAAACAAGTTCCTTTAAAGTATCTCCTCCTCCTACTCTCTTCCTTCCAACTCCTACTCTCAAATAAAATGAAAAGCCTGATAGTGATATTAAATACCTAGTTACAAAGTATCCCCATGTATCAAGCTCATCCAACCAGTTGTACAACACACTGCCTGGACCAATGATAAGAAACAGCTTTGGCTTCCCAGTGTTCTCCAGCATATCAGCATTGTCTGAAAGCTATCAAGTTACATAAAATTATTTTTAAAGAAATTAAGGAAAATATTTCTGAATGAATTAAAGAAAATTATTTCTAAATCACCTACAGTGTATAAAAATTATATAAATCAGATCCTATCGAACTCACTCAGTGGACTTATTTTCTAACTGGGTTCCCTGAATGGTATATTGAAGGCTGTGATATGTGCCATACTGTTTTTGTGAAAGCACATATAAAAGATTCCTTGTTAGTAAAGGGCAAATGTAGTAGGTTTCCTCTGATAACTCTGTGTCAAAATTACCAAATGTGTGAATTATTAAAAAATTAATGAGCTCTTTTAAAAAAAATCTGTTTTGTTTAATGACACCACTAGAGCACATTGATTTATTAATCATCGGCTATTGGATGTTAAGCATTTGGTTATTTGACATATAGTCAAGTGTGAGCCAGCCTCCAAAGGGTTTTGAACTATTGTCATCAGCTTGAGAGTCAAATATTCTATCGCTGGACCACCGTGGCTCTAATGTGTTCTAGTGGTGTCACTTAAAAAATATCACATTCTTATTAGAGGGAACAATGAGATGGCTTGCACATTAGACAGTTTACCAGTGGTATAAGCCAATTTGGGATCAAACAATCAGATGAAAATAATAAATTGATAATTACATTTACACAATTAATATCTAACCTTTCTGATAAATTTTGGTTTCAGTCTCATCACATCAATTCTGTTTCCTTTCTTGTGAAGTAAAGCAGCCAAAAGTCCAATTATCTATAAAAAAAAAAATAATAATAAAATAATTAAAAAAAAAACTTTAAAAAGATATTTTACTTTGTCTTTGTTACTATAGCCTAAATTTTTTTAACTAACAATACCTGATATCCTAATGCATTTATTACTACAAGTGACAAATTTGTTTAGAAAAAAAAAAAAAAATACAGGCTTTGAAATAACAAAAGGTCTGGTAACCCATTTAGATGTTACCACAAAATATTGATCTGGTAACCTATCATAAGACACCAGCAGCCATGTTGTGAGCCAAGCATGTCCAAATGTCTGTTATAGACATTGTTTCAGTACAAATACTACAAATCTACTCGTATGCTTGTCTTTTGATAATGTTACAAGTAGTATAACAGATATTGTTGTATATTTTGGCAGCTAAATTGAACAGGTGATATTTATGATGTCATGAGTTTAGTAATATGCTGTTTAATGTCATTACTTCTAATCTGTACAAAAACTATTTCTTGCACCATTTTTTTAATGTCTTAAAAGGCAAAAAAAAACTATTGTTTTATCACTGCATTATCTGGACTATTTGTGCATCTATTAATGAAACATGCAAGAGATATTTTAATATGTAATTGCAACCTATACTCAGACTGTCTATATATATGTTTGGTCCTCCACATGGCTATTGTTCAAGGGATTTTGGGGTGTCCAAGAACTAGCTATAACTTTTTACAAATTTAATAAAGTCTATGATTTTTACAATTAAATTCTAAATTTATTATTTATTTGTCAGTTAAAATAACCTACTAACATGACCATTCTCTACATATTTCAATACTTGTAAATTCCTGAGTTAGGATCTCTTTTCAAAACAAAACATCTCATGGGAAATAACTCCAAACAAATTTAAGCCAGTAGCAAACAATCACATGCAGTAAATACCTCAACAGTCTTGCCCAGTCCCATGTCATCACCAAGAATTGCACCTCGTCCCTGTTTGTAGTGAGAGTATAGAAACTTGATACCTTCCCTCTGATAGTCTCTTAAGTATTGGTTGATTGTTGCTGGTACCTAGAAATTAAAAAGTTAGGTAGGGGATTGTAATGTGAAAAGGAATGTAAGATTTATGTGATCAAGAAAATAATTTTTTGTATCATACCGTATTACATTGTTTTACTCAGTAGCTAGGTGTCAAAAAAAAGGATGCCTGCAAAATTATTTTAACAGCAATATAAATAGAGTAGAGAATTTAAAACTTCTATATAAGGTACCTCAATCACAGGAGTTTCACCAGCTTCAGAAAGTTGAAATGGGAGTTTGGCTGCTGATGATGTGAATGACAATCGAGGCTTTTCCATATCACTGTCAGAAAATCCTGCAAATTTTAACATTAAAATAAAGTTACAACAAAATTTATCCGATATTTTGTAAAAATTGGGAAGTTTTCATATTCTTACAAGCTGCTCATGTACATGTAATAAATGTCAACAATGACAAACTTTTAAACAATATATCTCTAAACAAATTACAATCATTTAGCCTACTAATAAAGTAAATATTTCTACTAATGAAAATTTTTAATATTTTTAAAATAATGAAAGTTTTAGAAAACATAAGATTTATAAAACAATAATTAAAAAACATTCAACATCATATACCTTCTTTTACATCTGATAAATTATTTGTCGATTTAAATTCCTGATATCCAGTGTCTTCTTCTACCATGACCATAGTTGAAGTAGGAGATACAGCACATCTATCCCAAATTTCAACTCGATCCTCATCAGAGATAGTATCTGATGTTGGAATAATTTCCCTTGGTTTAAATTGGTTTCCTCCACATTTAGTATAGCCACCTGTACTTGTACCAGCCTGTTGTGAGTCATGTACCCTAAAATAAACACAAAGTTAAAAATTAATTCGCATACAAATTTCTTATGAAGCAAGATCAACCAATATACAAATAAATTGCCAAAAATACAATAATCAAGGGACATAACTCCAAGAAGATATAAATTTAATTTATTTTTATTTTTAGGTTGGACTGAAAGTTGCTTTACACAGTTGAAAGTTGAAATATAACTGAGTTAATAAAATAATATTATGGTAAAATAACTTTTGGACCATCCTGAATATGTTATCATATTTTGTACGAAATCATTTTTAAAAGAGAAGATAGTATTTCGCCACTCTATGAACGTGCTGGACAAATTTGGCAGCTATATGAATGTACAGGACAAAATTAATGTTACTAACGTTATTCCACTGGAAGACTTCCTTTGACACTGTTTCTTGTCTGATATGGCAGTACCACCAGTTACCACAGCAACCTTTTTAGTCTTGTTCTGAGATGTTTTCCCATCAACAGATTTTGCATTTATCTTCCATTTAGAGACTTTGCCTGTACCTCGTGGCTTTATGTGTTGGCATAGCAACCTTTCCAAATGTTCTTCACTTGGGTCTGCATTTTCAAACTTATCACTAAAACAGAAGTCACACAATTACATTACATGGCACAGACAAGCCACTAATCACTTATCACTAAAACAGAAGTCACAATATCAAATTAAACTCATTTACAAATATTTTCAGTCCCTTCCATTTGGAAATATCAGAAGAGCAATCCATTTCTCAACTGAAAAATATTTCAGGTGAAACATTTCAATTGAAGAAAGCAGTTTTACCCATTTCTACATTTCACAGGATAAAATGAAATAATGAAAGTCGAGTGCACAAACACTCTTCACTTTGTATTTTCAGGTGTGTGAGATGTTTGCAAGCAATCACTTTCCTGGAATTACTCAAAAAGCCTTCTTCAAATTACATGACTTAATTTTCGAACTGTCAAAAGTAAATGTCATTACAAAATAGTCTACCAATAAAAAAAATTCCCAGTTAAACAATAGACTATTTCAACTGGTAGATCACTAAATGTTTGTAAACAAAGGCAGATAACTGTCATATCTCAAAAAGATCATTTTCAGTTTCATTTTAATTTTAAATACTTAATCTGCTAATGAGTTAGTCAAACTAGCATAAAAATGTAAGACACAAATATATATTTTAACCATTTTAGATATTTACAGTTCTTCAAAATTAATGTATAATCATGAAGAAAAATAAAACATATTTTTGGGTTGTTCCCAAGTATCAACATTTTTCTGCTTGTACAAACCATTAAACAATGTTTTATTATAATACTACAATACGTATCACCAACGGCATATGTGTGCTGGGAGAGATGGAGATCACAGCTAACATTTGAGTAGCCCTTAAAATTCGGACAATGTGACAGCACTTACTGTGGCAATGTGATGGTAAAAAAATTTTTAATATTTATATTTTTGCAAAAGGAATAAAATGGTACCGCAAAGCAATTTTACAATAGCTTTTATGACAGCATTGTAGGGAAAGAAGTAGTTTCCAATTTTGTACAATTTGTACAAATAAAAAAATATTGAGAATTATGAATGACCCTTTATTTAATACCAAAAGATGAACATAAAGCATACATACAGCAGACGTTTCTCATTCTCATTTCCCGACAGCGGCTTGAAAAGACTTGTGTTTGAATCACTGTCTGAAATTTTATAAAATTCTTTTGATTCCTCTTAAAACTTATTTTTATTACAATCACTAAACAAAGTTTAAGTTATTAACTACTACAGCATATTTATGCTTAGATCTAAACAAAAGAAGAACTAACCCTTATCTTTTTGTTCAATATTTCAAAACAAAGCCATTTTAATGTGTAAAATTGGTATATGATACAAAAAATCTCAACCTACACTACTGGTAACTAATTTGTTTTGTTCAGCCCATTCACTATAACTATTTTTGTAATAATATGATCTACGGTATGGCATTCAAAAGCATTACACTTTTTCAAAGTTTACAAGTTAAAACATCTTGAGTTAGCAACTTAGTGGCTTATCTTGGTACTTTTTGAGGACAGTGGTGGAATTTAATGACAACACTACATTTACCATCATGTCCCGTAAAGAATGTTTACATCTGTTGTTATGCCCATGTTTTCTCCTGATCTCAGGACCATGTAAGGGACTAATTCCTGTCACTCAAACAACAAATTTTTACCCCTGCATATATATTCTAATATTAAACTTTTCTGGTTAATTTAAGAAAAATAAAATTCTATTACCTCTTGTTTTCCTGTATTTAGTCTTCGGTGTAGGCACTCTCTGAAGACTTGTGATTGGTAATACCTCATTATCATCTGAGTCATACTGACAGAACTTCACTGTTGCATAGAACTTGCCGTTATTGTGACGGTTCAACTTCTTAATTGAAGCTTTGTAAGGTGATCCATCACCTGACCAGGGTGCAAGGCATATGTCACCCTTACTCCAAACTAAAAAAGGGTACAATGATTTTTATTAAGAGGGTTGCTTGTAGACATTTTGTAGGCATAAATAAACCAACAACAGAAAGATACAATATCCATTACATAACAGACACATATAGATATAGGTATGCATGAATTTGTCCTAGTTTGATTCATGTGAACTTACACAAACAGTATCAAAATGTACATTCATTTAAACAGACCTGTTTTTTTAGCAGAAGCCTCATATAAGTTCATCTCTTCTTTACTCCTGCCCAGGAAGACTTTTTTTCTACCATATCAAAATTTTCTAAACAATAAAACTAAAACTTCAGGGGCAGTTTCATAATCATTAATTTTATGCCATTGTTCAAGGGTGACAAGTTTGATTTATGTAACCACTCAACCTAGGGGACAATATTTCGAAATCTGAGGTAACCGGAAGTCGGTTCACGTGGTTTTTACTGAAGAAACCTATAGTTCAGTTACATGAATTATATTTGCATAATCCGTGGGTTACCTTATCTGTTACCTCAAAGTTACGTGGAAATTATATTTTAAATACATAATTTTTAGCTCAAACAAAGTTAAAACAAAATACAAAAGAAAACAATTTATAAAACAGTTTTGTTTTTTAATGTTTGCTGAAGTTAACTATGGGTTTCTAATTTTATTTTTCTGGAGGGGGTTAAATTAACAATTCCAGATTAATTTTTTAGTTTTGCGCTGTCCAAGCTACTTTCACTTTATCTACAGTGATGTTACAAATGTTTGTTTTTAAAGCTCATTCTGTTAGGTGGGTATTTTTAAACTTTTGTAAAAACGTTTTCAGCATTTGTAAAATTATAGGAAACCAAATATTGTCAGCATAATTATATACTTAAAGATGAAATAGCAGCAAAAGATAATTTAGCCATCCCCAGCATCCTGTAATAGTTAAGTTTGCAAGTTTTAATTTCTGAACGTCTACAGGTCACGACGTAACCGATTTGCGGATCGCATAAATTTAATTTTGCGTAACCGACACGCGAACAGAATGGTGATTCGCGTGGTATATTGTGCCCTGCAACCAAATGTTGAATATTAGGTAGGCCTATTTCAATGAACAAATTTTATTTATAATTAAAAAAATTATAGCCAACTGGCGAAATTACCTGTAAAAGCTGGTGGAGATAATATGTCTCTGCTGTCATCTAGATCACTCATGACTGCTTAAAAAACTCATGAGACACAACCGATATGAAGATATTTTCATAAAATTCATTTTCCCCCAATATACCATGAACCTGTGAAAAATACAAATTTATATAAATAAACAAATTTGAAGACCAATGAAAAAAGAACAAATATCTACGATACAGGATTTAGGAATCAGAACAACACATGAAATTTAGAATATTTATAACGGCACATACATGTAATTGTTATCACGAAATTGTTTTGTCATAGTACTGGAATGGCAATTTCAAGAAAATGAGCATACTGCATAATAATTAATATATTTGTATTGACACAAATCAATTATACAGCAGCTATATTGCCTAAAGTGACCTCAAAATTTAAGGACCTTGGTTTCTGGTTAAAGAGACTGTGATGTCAACATCAGTGTTTAGACAAGTTAAAGGGGAACCTGCACTAGCATGTTCATGTCATTTCACTGAAACAGATCTTAGCTGTAAACCTGGGGTTCCTACCCTAACTGTTCCACTTGTCCCTGCAGCTTCTAAGGCTGGCCTTGTCCAAGAGTATTTTATTTTATAGCAATTTGGTTTGTGCATCTAACCATTGAGCATTGATTGGCATTGAGAGTATAATGTTAACATTTTCACCCAATCATGCATTTAATAAGTTTGGGGATCAAAAGCTGTCCTTAACCAACTACGATAATGCTCCTTTAATAATTACAGTGCTGAGTTCACTTTTCGTGCCCCCTAACAGTTACATCAGGATATCTACTAAGAACGACAAAATAAATAAATAAATGTTTACTAATGTTATCAAGTGGCCTTTTATCATTACTTTACATATATCAGAAAGGAAGCACAAAGTTGTATTTATTGTTAAAATGCTGGCTGAAAACAACCGGTAAAATCCACCATGACAGGAGATGAGAGTTGTCTTTTCATGCTTTCTATGAAAACCAGTGTAGGCCACGCCATTAACATTAAGGTTTGTTCAGGACTTTTGAATAACTTGTTTTGTTTTTCTTGTTTCTCTTTCTCTTCTTTCCTTTAAATTTATCATTGTTAAAGAATTGTCATCAAAATTCAACAAGATAATAACTGCAGTGTCAAATGAAAAACTATTAATAATAATAAAGAAACAAAAAAACAGCAAAAACATCATTCATTATTATTATTATTGATTAGAATTGCATACATCTAACCCAATCATTTTTATCTTCCAATAACTTTAAAAGACATTTTATTCATTTTACCCCTATGCGTTGTAACACAAATAAATTTTTTAGATTTGGCCTTAAATATTTTTTATTTGACGTCACAATGTAGTAACGAAGGTCAAGAACACAGACGAACTGCACAGGGAATTAATTGGATAACTTTTTTTCAAAATTTTATTTACTTTCAAAAGCTGATTTTTGAGTTTAGTGAAAATTGGTAAATTTTCAAGCCTATAATTCATCAAAGTATTATTTATATGTTCATAGCACATTTTTAAATTTGGAGCATCATGTTACTTAGTTAACATTTGATATTTGTTGTGACAGCAAAGACTGCATGCGGAGATAGTGCACACGCAAGATATCGCCATTTCCGCAACTGGCACGAAAAGAGAACAGGCACACATAGTAGAGTGTTCTGTATCACTCAACGGTCAACCATTTAAAAAGTAAAAGTTTTATTTAATTTTAGGATTTTTTCTTCTAATTTTGTCTTCTGAAAGTGAAAAATTAGTATTTTTGTAACATAATTATTCCGATGTCAAGATTCACATGTGCGCAGATTCGTCGTAAACAAACCGAACAAAAATAGACCGGAAACTGATTATAAGCGATAAATATAATAAAAACTAAATTCGAGGATTAAAATAAATTTAAATTCATAACAGGTGACATGTCATGCAATATAAAAATGTAAAGTAAGTACGTGAGTTCATAAATTTAATAAACCTTAACATGTAAATTACCTATAATTTTATATAAACTGTATTTTGGTTACAATTACATCTTTAATCACAAACCAAATCGAAAATACACCGCCATGACACGGGTAATCATTTAAGTTTTCATAATTGTAAATCATTGATTAAAGTCTAGTGCGTAAAACACAAATTAAAATAACATTAAATTATTCAAAACTAAAATACTTCCTTAGATTGTGTAAAAATGTTAAATAAATAAATGTGAATTATAACCAACATAAGGGAGTAAATAAGCAATTAATTCTCATGTTGTAACTGGTTATTTTTGTTTCAACCAAATTGATTGGCTAACATTTTCATGATAGACCAATCAATGCCATGATCACAAGACAATTACAAAACAATCATTTCCAAGGCAAAATCGGAAGGTCTGTGTTGGAAAATGCAGACGTAGTTTAAACAAGTGTTGAATATATATCTGACTATCGTACATCACAACAATTCCAGACGGGAACCACTATTACTACGATATGTAGTATTTTATCTCTGACTGAGACTCAACAAACAATGAACAGTTAGTCTACCAGGAGACGGTAATCTAAAGGTAATTCGGTCAAAATAGTCCTTGATTATCATTGACATTCAACATCGTTACATTGGTCTGATGATTTAAACAATATTTATTCAGTCTTACATTTTTTGTAATTATTTTGATTAATAGCTAATGGAATTATTAAATGTTTATTAATATATCTTCCTTCACATTGCAATAACATTAAATTATTAATAATCGGGGCTCTCCAACTCAGTTGGCAAGTGCATTTGAAAGTGTGGGGATGAGGTTGAATTTTATTTCAAGGTGTCTAATGAGGGAACGCCATTTTCTATATTATAGATTGAACAGGTTTTTCCTGTTGAATCGCTAGAAAACTGAATTGAATGATTTCGGTGGGAAATGTATACATTATTAAAATAATGACCACTCACCTTGTAGATTAAACCTTGTAAAATCATCCAAACAAAACATTATTATGATTACAGAAATTATGATTTAGAACTGATACACATTGCTAATTATTGACTCTGGCCAAATTTATCAATGATTCTGAATCAGTTGAATCATTTTAAGGAAAAAGCTCCCCATCACTTCTGTAGGGGAGTGATTATGGAGAGTGAAAAAGCTCCCCTGAACCTTACTTGGGGAGTGATTTATAGCTCTCCTCTACTTTTCAAATG
>JAULBS010132090.1:0-28197 GCA_032355785.1 Symmetromphalus regularis
TGTTAAAATCAGGAATAAATGTATATACCTATATATCGTTTGTTTAATTATAAATAACTTTGTAGTTTAAAATAGTTTGCTGAAGACAGATACCTGCCAACTATATTTTTATTGTTTTAACATTCAGCATTTTGTCAACGAAGTGTACCCAACAGAAGAGTTACATATCAGTCAAAAAGTTTGATAGTAGATCAAGCAGTTACTAAATTACGCACCTCGTCCATATGTCTGGTACTCCATTACAGTAATGTTTGTCTAACCTAGCAACTTGCGGTTATCTCCCTTGCAGGAGGCGTGGTTAACAGAGAGGTCAATTCAGATCAATATTAAAAATAAGTTTAGATTAGGATTATTCCATAAATATTTCCATAAAAATAATTGTAATTTTTCTAGTTACTATATAATGGATAGTATCGTTTCCTTTCATCTGAAAAAATGGAATTCTAATGCTACACTGTATGTTTATTTTTCTCTAGGCACTTTATAATGATTGCTGAAACACATGAACAATATGGTTCATGGTTTACCTCGAGTTGCTTGTAGTAAAGAAATCAGATTGGATTTTAACGTGATATAATAAAAACTATTTTGTCACTTTAATACTCAGTAATGATTTGAATGCTGTCAATTGTTATCATGTGAATGCCATGTTGATTCCATCCAAGCCTTGCTGTTATGTGTATGTTGAAGTACATGTAGTTCTTATAAAACACAGTTTCAAGAAAATAGACTTTGCTTTGCTACAAAAATTTAGTGATGGTGTGTGAATATCGTGTTAAAAAAATGTTGTTAAAGAGTTGTCTGTATTCACAGGTTCAGACTTATATGTACAGTGTATGTATTGTTTTTAATAATTAAATTTAAGTGAAGTTTTAGATTCTGAATGACCTTTGAAGTTAGATACATTTGACCTGAGTGACAATTACAGTTACAACGTACAGTTAAATAGCCTTGTGAATTAATTTAGCTTTGATCAGAAAAAACTGCTTTAATCCATCAAATCAATAATAAAAATACAGAAACACGAAATATAATTATTTATTTGACATTTAAAAACAGGTTTTTTCCTTCAAAATTACAAACCACACAAACTAACAATTATACTAACAAACAAATAGCTTTCTCTCAGGATATTGTGACAATATTTTAGTCTTAAGGTTCATAGTTTTAACAATGTGGAAGCCAGTATTTGTAAGGTAATTTCATAGAAGACATGATTTATCACATAATACAAGCAGTGATAAGGAGTATTGATTTTTGTTCAAGACTGATTATGTTGAAAATATCTTCTTGTCTCTAGAGTGTAGATCTGTGTAACAGCTGTGCATATATATATATTTTACTTGTTTGATGTATTACTAGACTGTGTTTGCATAAGGGTTGCTATATATTTGTTAATAATAAAAATAAAATAAAAATTCCAATACATACTTATATGTCTAGATATAAATTAAATATTTGTAGAAAGTGGTATTGTGGTTTGATTAATCCAAATCAATAGGTGGATCCAGGGTATTTATTTTTGGTACATTTTTAATTAAATATTCTCATCAACTATGTTAGAATCTATATTTACAGGATAGAAAGAAAAACCAGAAAACTGGTCTTAAAAAGTTAGATATTTTGTTAAATGTCCTGAACGTCCCATTTAATTTTTAAAATATCTTTAAGCTAGTCAAGCATGCCATGTATACTGTAGGTGATGTTTTTATTTTTATTCAGACTAGGGAATCTGGTTTCAAAAATGTATAATCTAAACAATAAAAAGTGACTTCTTGCATGTGATGTCAGTAAAAAAGAAAAAAGTTAATTATATGTAATGTACTTTTGCATAGTAACTGGATGTTTCCATTGCACTGTCTGTTATAATGACATCAAAGTGCTTGCAGAACATTTCTTTCACTAATCAATATAGTCAACTAGTATTATCTTTTGTTGAAGTACATCACATGCATGTATGACTTATCTGTACGTGTTAATTTTGGTTAAGTATGGATACTCTCAAATGCTTAGGTTGGGGAAAGTCTTGAAAGTATATTAGGTACCATATCATGTATAAAGGTCAGTCCTGATTCTGAAAATCATTCCAATTTCCAGGCAAGAAATTTCAAAATGAATGGAACAGTTTTGTAGATTTTCACATTTCACAGGGTAAATGGTAAAAGGCCAGTGAGAAACAGGCAAGTATCAGGTAAGGGTGAACAGTCACTCACCTGTAATGGAGAGGACCAGTACCAACCAAAATTTACTAGTCTATTAAAATTTTGTCTACAAGACAATATTTGATACCATTATAAAAAAAACTTTACTGTAGGTGATCATCTTATATGCAGTATTTCTAAACAACCTGGCAAATGTTTTGGCCATCTGTGAACTCTGACTGAACAGAGCAAATGCTGTTGTCGGGATCCTCAGAGATTTGTAAAATGTCCCAAGGGGTCCACAAATTGAACTGCTCTGGTGTACCATAATCAAAACATGTTGAGATCTCTTTTTTTTTTATTGGATCATTTGTTTACTTTATGGTGATACTATATTTTTTTTATAATGATATTATGTTTACTTTGTAGTGATACTATTTCAAAATTGCTTAAAGTTCAAAAATAATTAGATAAAAAGAAAAAAGAACAGTCATTAACAAAAAGGAGATTACCACCCAGACTGGTTGTTATATTTTTAAGCTATGTTTAGTCGCATTTTGGTGAACAAACTGTTACCGTAGTTTGTGCACCACTGATATATGTGATACAAAGCTTTCATGTCAGGCCACAGTATTGTATTTCATTTGATACAATCTAATATACAGATATGGCCATGTTCTAACAGTTATTAAATCTATATGACACTGTATTGAATAGATATACCAGATGACACTCATATACTGTACATTGTGTAGAGTTAGGTTTATTTGCAAGTAGCTTTTATAAAGACATTGTTTTGAATGCGGAATTGAGCTTTTCAGTCCTCTTCTATCCACTCTGGATAGATAATATATAGTGTAACTAGAATTATTTTGAGAGCACCTTTTGTCTAAATATGTTTGGTGTTGTGACTCTTAGGTCCAGTTTCTCGTTGACGGTTCAGCCATGATCTACAGTTCACCCCATTCTTTTAACATGTGTGGACACAGTTTAAACTAAGAATCGAGGTTGAACTGTCGACGAGCAATTGGCCCTTAATGTTAAATAATGTAATAACAATATCATTGTCAGCATGAAGGACTCTTAAATTCCCCATATTTATTTGACAGTGTTTGCTTTTATTACAGTAAATATTTTCACATACAATATATACGTGTTAGTTTAATTATTTTTATGTATTCTACAATAAATAAATAACAAGCACTATATTTGTATTAGTAATGGAATCAATACATGTCCATTCTGTAAGAAAAATATAGCAAAATGTCAAATGTTTTAATGATAAAATAATTACACAGAAAATTTAGCTTATTGTTATAATATAAACACAAATAGCCAGTGAAAGCAATATTGATTTGGTAATGGACATACTGAATTTTAAGTAAATTACATGTAAGTATGTTATTATACATGTGTATATTAGGGTACAAAATTAGTTTTTGTAAGTGACTCATAATTAGTGTACATTTTTCTAACTCAAAATCTAGCCAGCCCACTAAGTAGTTTTTCCAAATAGTATTTTTACTTTGGTCAGAATAACTTGCTTGTTTATTGAGTACCCTTGTTATTTGCAAACCAAATAATACAGACTAGAAAGCAATGTTTGTTTATGACATCCTCAAACATTGATTTTCTTTTTTTTATTGGCTATAATTGCATTTAGGTGTTAATCATAATGTCTTTGGTACACATGATCACAAGGGTTCAGAATTCCCAATGGCTGACATCAGGCAATAGAATTTTCACCTCGGACAAGGCATAATATTATGTTATTATTATTTTTTTCATTATTATTTTTTCTAGATAAGTATTAAGTTTGGGCAAGTGTAAAATATGTGAGACAAGTAGAAAGTGACATATTGAAACCCAGAAAAAACCTTCAGCTAATACACCTTTCAGTCATTATATAGTTTCCCACAGAGAGCAAATAACAGTCTTTGCAATTCACTATACTTAGTTGTGAGTCAACCCATGCTCACTGGATGCTCACAGCTACAGCATTATTCATTTCCAATGAAATATTGATCTTTGATTGATGACCGATGATTGATATCAAAATAATTTTGCAAATGGTCATAAATATTTACCTTGATCAAACTGTCAATCTGTTAACTATGTGTGCATAGCTTACTGAGCAGACGTGTAGGACATTTCTCAAAATCAATTTTATGTCTACTTGCATGGAGCATGTAGTAATTGCTTACTTGGATGGATTCATCTTAGTTACTACTGTCATTTTATGAATCAGATTAATATAGTATTATACAGTTATAGATATTATATGCGTAGCCATTACAGATCATTACAGTGGTTAACTTGATTGATAGTCCAATTCTTCTATTGTTTTGTTGTTCGGCTTCATTTTAAAGAAAAATAAGATGCTGAGTTCAGCTTATACTAGACATAGCATACATTCATCCTTCATTGGTTTTACTTAATAACTATTGATAGAATCAATGGATTACTTTTAGTGTTAAAGTGCCAAATAATCTACATCTTAACATATTATACGTCTGGTTTCTGTGATTGTTAGGGCACCACTAACGTAGCTTTCTATTGTCATTGACTTAAGAAAGTGAGAGGTTTAGTGAAACAGATTTATCATATCTTGCCAACTTATTAGTGTTATCCAGTGATGGCAGGATGAATGTGAGTTGTATGTACCTATATTTATGTGGTGGTAATGTCACTTAGACTTCCAAGAATACCTGATACTTTTAACTTTAAATGTAAAAATATTGTACAAGACTAAAGTCTAAGAATGCTACCATAAGGTCCATTGAGCAGGTTCAATATGCATTTGGCTGTATGGGTTCTTGATTGGAATATATTTTTGCCCTTGATGCAGACTGCATGGAACTCTATCAGTGGAAAGCTTACCATATTCTATAATGATCTGTAACTGTTACAACAATTTTGTATTTATTTCTGTGTGATTTTCTTGCAGATTTTTGAATGGTGGTATTTTAAAAAGTACGGCACATCATTCATAGAACAAGTTTCCCTGAATCACATATCACCTCTGTTGGGAGGAGGGGAAGGTGGTACAGAACCTGTCACCTCTTCTGGAACATCCAACTCTACACAACAACAGGCTTTACCCGGTGTGTATCAAACTATTACTGTGCAGCTTATACCTCATACAGTGTACATGTATGGCCTATACATCTGATAGACATTAAAAATTAAACACTTATCGAATTCGCTGATATCCACAAATAGGCAGGCATGTTCCATAGGCATATCTTAACTCTTGAAACAGAAAAAGTTAACTGTCACTGCAAATATTTTCAGAATGATATTCTCTTTCTAAATATATTCTTTATTAATAATTTATCAGCCTTTTTTAAAAATTAAATAATACATGTAACATTCCAAAAATTTATATTTCTGTTATTGAAAATCTATATTATTATCAGTGTGTATGTATCAGAGCATGTGTATATAAACATTTGTGAAAAAATAATCTGGTGATTTTGAGGCTTTTCTTTTTATTTATTTTTACAGAGTGTAAAGTTTGGAGAAATCCATTAAATCTATTCCGAGGCTCAGAATATCAGAGATTTATTTGGGCTACGAGTAAAGATCCACTCACGTATTATGACATGAATCTGTCTGCCCAGGACCACCAGACATTCTTCACATGTGAGGCTGACAATGGAAAACCAGAATATGAAAGTAAGTCTGTATATTATCAAAGTTAGCCCACAAAATAATACCCTGGCATGTTGCCTACCTTCTTTTGAACTTTGCTGGTTCACATTTGTGGTAAGTGGAATACAGAAGCTGTGTTTAAATAAGAAATATTTAAATCCTTGCTGATTACAGTGTTTCTCTACTATTATAAACCAATTTAGAACAATGAAATCAATCTTGTTCAGGATTAGGGAATGCATTTTATTATTAAATCTTTTAGACATAATATTTATTCATATAATTCTAAAGTACCTCCATACATTCTGACATTGATTTATATGTATGTTGTATTCATAATTTGTTTTGGTCCTGGAGAGGCAGTCTTTTGGACTCCCACTCGGCAACAATGAGCTTGAATGTTCATTGGATATAAGCATGTAAATAATGCATTGTACTTTATTATATTGTATAATCTGTCGTACAATAGGCACTATAAAAGTTCTATTGTATGTTTAGTACATATATTAAAATGTCTAAATAATACCATCATTTGTTTACTTTTTGTAATATTTACTAAATTATTTTTAATCTTATTGGTAATAAGTATTGTTTATGTATGTTGAATTCATTATTTGCATAAGTTGTATAATATTTACCAAATTATTTGTTTGCTTTTCAGTAATGCAGATGGCATGGAGAGAAAGAAATCCTCAGTCAAGAATAAAAGCTGCACATGAAGCAATGGAGAAAACACCAGAGTAAGATTTAATACTAATAGTGAATAATAAACCATCAAAGTGATCTATAAATTTAATATCTTTTGGAGGAGTTAGTACCATTCATTATTTGAGTATCAAAATCTTCGTTCTCAAATTAGCATGAATTGAAATAAAAGAACATTTTCAGTAACACCGTAAGACATAAATATAGAGTTCAAAAACATAATCAAAGCATATCAGCAGTCACAGTGGTTTGCAGAAAGGGGGATAGAGGGGGTGAAGACTCCGGCATCCATTTCACAGGGGCATTCAATCAAAGAGAGAAATTAAAATTATGCTCTATACTTGAGACTTGGGGGGCCTACAATTGAGGAGTTAGTATCATGCATCACCAAACCACTGCATACCACGGAGCAGTCAAACATGGAATTTGTGACACACAGTCTACAGAAGAAGCACACAGCTACCATATAGGCTGCTCTTTTAATAATTCAAGCCTTTCTTCTCATGCATCATCTCAACACTGCATTTTAGTCTTCTCCAGAGGATGACAATATTTGATGGTTGAAGCATCAAGTTATTTGTATTGGGTTTGGACCGAGACTTCTTTAAACGTATAGATAGGAAACACATAACACAACCTTTGATATAACATTTGCAAACCACTGGAAGGTACGAGAAACAGGTCAAATGGCTGATCCTATAACAAAATGCACCTCATAATTTTCCAATACTGACCAACACTCACCTCAACAAATTGTGCTCAACTACACAAAATAATCATTGAGATTTAAGAGTGCTTATATATTGACAATATACCATCAAGTCTTGACATCAGTCTCTTAAGATAGAAAGGTCACTGCTTCTTGCTGCATGTGGCAGTTTGTTGAACTCTTAACGAGATTGTGCCACTTCACACAGATTATTCAAACTAGGTGTCAGTGCTCACAGATTTTAAATTTGTTTAATTGTTGATATCTCATCTCACCTGAGTTTATGCCTGCTTTTAATTCTTCATTAATAAATCAATAATGAAGCAAGCTCAGTGCTGTGAAACTGTGTACGACAGTAGATTTCCTGCAGTTCTCACCATCATCGTTTGGCCGAGTTCATCAAAAGGACATCTTGCCGTTATTTCCATTGAAGCTTAGATGTCATCACTGTGAACTCTGTCTAAACCGGAGCCACGTGGGACTTACATAATGTGCTAACGTAGAGACATGTTGAATTAAACCGAATTATTTGTTTGTTTAAGGTTGTTTTGGGATGTTATAATCAATCAGCTTTAGGAAGATTCAGAATTTCAAAAAAAATTCTATTGTACTTAAAATGGATTTAGAACTTTGAAATGAATATGTTATTAAAATAGATTTGTGGAATTTGTAAATGAGACAAGTACTGGTGTGCACTGAGAATGAAAAAAAAGAAATAATTATTTAACAACACTCCAGCACATTGTTTATTCAGCAGTTATTAAGAGTCAGACATATGGTGTTTTGCAACTCGTGGTCTCAATAGAAAATCCTCAACTACCACATACCCTATTCTTTCTGATTAGCAGCAAGTAATATTTTATGTGCTTTCCCAGAAAGGACAGCACATACCATGGCTTTTAATAAACAAGTTGTGGTTGGTACATGTGGCATACACCTACCCATTGAACCTTGTGGAGCACTCACTCAGGGATGGAGCCAGTATCACATTTAAATATCCCATGCCTTCACTGAGATTTGATCCCTATACCTAACAGCTGTGAGTCTTATAGCAAGAAATGAAAATGAATTTTTAGCCAGACATCCCTTATTTTCATTTCATTGAAAGTCACTTAATATGTTTCATCGTGGTCTGCTAGACTCATTTTGTCTAACGCGATTGTCTGATGGCAACTTGGGTTTGCTGCTTGCATGGGACTTCCATCATTGATTAAGTATGTGTCAGTATTCTGGTAAGGGCATCATCGATAACACTGTCACTGGGGAGTTTGGTGAATACAGTTAATATGGGAAAACTGTTCTCCTTGTGACAACCAGATGCTGAAGGCCACTAAGGAATGGAGACAATCTCAGTATTTAATAAATACTTGAGAAAGCAATTGCCTTGTTAAGAAGACTTGTTGTCTACTATCTAGTATTTAATTTCTTTATAGTCCAGTGGCTGAGGGTGGTCCTATGTGCAGTTTTTGTGCCAAAAGTTGCTTTTCATTTTCTTTTAGGACATAAAAAAAACAAGGTTAACATTTTTCTTTTTCTGCAGAAAGGCAAGAATTAATGAAAATGGTTAGGCCACTTTTTGCCAATTGTTGGGTTTTTTAAATGCAAAAATATATTTTTCATGTTAATTTTCTGATAACATACATACAACAAGTTGTATAAATATTTTTAACTATATTTTTGTTTTATAATGACAAATGATATAAATGATTTATTTATTTATTGAATGACCTCCAAGCACAAAAGTAAACATCGGTTATTGGGGAGTTATAAATAGAGGAAGTTTTATAAGCACAGGCTTTCTTGTCATGTGATATTGAAACTTGGGTCTTAGCTGCATCTGTGGCTTTAAAAAGGCTAAAACTATACATTTAGATGTTAAATATTTATAAGTATGGGTGCTGGACACATACACTTTGGTGAAAGATATAATAATAATTAATATTTTACTTTAAGAAATTATTAAAATGAATAAACTAGATCATGGAAGGGCAAGGCATTTAACTGCACATAATTTGAGTATTTAGTTATGAACCATTAGGCTGAAATCCCAGCATGATGGGAGTTACGGAGATTGGAATGTGTGCTGATGATTGGTGTTGATTTGTAAACGAGATGGGTCAAGCTACACACAAGTAATGTGACGCAGGGGAATTGGGAAGTGAATTAACTTGCCTGTATTCACTCTGTATTCAACAACTGACAAATGACCACATTCGGTGCATTTTGCACTGATTAGAGAGTCAGTGTTACAGTTTGTAATTACCTTTCATCAACTTTATCTTGTCTCTGTGTTTTTTATAATTGTAATTAATACAACTGTCACATTGACTGTCATAGTAAGTAAGTTTCTACAAATATTTCAGATAAATGTTTTTTGTAATATGTGTTTTCTTAGGATACCAAAATTCTAAAATGTCTGTGTAATAATTGTATTTAATTGTGATTAGAAGAGTGAATGTAGATCTAATAATAGATATGACACTGAATAACTTTATAAACTGAATTTGTGAGAGTTGTGGAAAAATTTTCTTTCCTAAAAATGATAATATTACAAGCACCACAATACACAGGAGCAGCAAGCCATGTATGAAGATCACATGTACATATTGAACTTGTAGCTCAAGTTCAATTAGTGGTTCATTCAAAGGAAATATTTCATTGTCAACTTAATGTGAATGTTTTGACATACGGGATTTTTTTTTATATATTATTTTATTTATTTTGTTTTTACTTTTTTTAGGTGTGCAACAGCACTGCTTTTATTAGCTGAAGAGGAATGTCAAACAATTCTTGAGGTTGGTTTTCAGTTTTCATTTTAGCAAAAATTAAAATCTCACCGTTCATGTAGACTTTCAGGGTTTCTGCCAAAGAATACAATGGATAAAGCCACCATGAAACATCTGAGAGTAATCCTGTGTACTATCAAGCCTGTATTATAATATTTTGTTTTTATCTTTTTATCACACACAAGTGCTGTAGATAATTTACCATACAAATTACCACAAATATCAGAATCCATTTTAAGACTTCAAAATAAAAATCCTTGCCTAATGCCATCTATTAGAGACTCGTCTACTCTCAGAATATGCTTAATCAGACCTTAGTTTTTAAGGTGTGCGGGTGCGATTGTACCCGTACAGCTCCCGTAATTTCAATCAACCACACTCGTACCACTTGGAAATCACTCACGTAATTAAGAATAATAATATGTATTTTCATACTTTTGTCAGCTCATTACATAATAACTCAAATCTTCTAACATATGTGCTAGTATATTGACTTCATAACTCATTATATCTATGATTTTTCAAAAGGAAACACAAACAACCAGTATTCTTCTTTGCTATGCTAATTTGGTATCTGTACAGTCTGTTACAATTATTCCATTTGGTCATTCTCGATCATTTCTGTTTGTGGTGTAAAACAAGATATTCAGAAAACCATGGCCGATTTCGTTGTATCGGTATAATTTGTAAAATAGCTGAGTTGTTCCGATATTGTATCAAACGAAGTTTTCCATCGTAGATGGACAAAATTTAATTAAACAACATTGTGATTTTTCACTCACTTAAGTCGTTTCAGGCATGCAATTTATCACTTGCCTAAGCATTTTCAGGCATATGATCTATTCAAAAACCAAGGTCTGCTTACGGGAAACTTAACTTGTAGCAAATACAGATTTATTTATCTTTAGAATACAGTCAGCTGTTTCTGTAATATTATTGGTTATAACAGAATGTTCTTCTTTACATATGATTATAAATATATTGTTGTAATTATTTTCAGTCAGAAAAGTTGTTTAAGCAAGCTTTTAAGGCAGCTGAGGCAAATTACCGCAAGTCACAACAGACTCAGCATCAGAATTCAACTCAAGAAGCACTGCATCGTGAGTACAACTAGTCATTATTAAAACAATACTTAGATCAGTATGTCGATGTTCTTCTGTATTACATCACAAAATATGTGATAAATTATGTGTCATTCACAATTAACAATAACTTCGTTTTTACAAGAGTACTCATTTTCACAACCCAATCCCTTCTTCAAATCATGTGTAAAATTTCAATTTCGGAGAGATTTCAATCAACATTTTAATGATTAAATTAAATTCATATACTAGTTTTGAATTCCGTCTACACACTCCATACTGCATGCTTATGCTATATAGTACTATTATTTTATACCTATAAGAAAATGTCAGTAATATATGTGAATAACTTTTTTACTGCCTATTTTTTCTTTCTCTTTTTTCTTTTCTTCGTTTTTTTTGTGTGTGAATGTACAATCTTTTATATTCCAACTGAAATCATTTTAAAGAGTTGTCAAAGTACACAAACCTTTCTTTGTAAAACAGTGTGTTGTATTTTTGTTGTAGGTCGTGATACAAATGTATTAGTGTTAATAAAAAGGCGTCTGGCAATGTGTGCCAGAAAGCTGGGTCGAACTCGTGAAGCTGTCAAGATGATGAGAGATGTAAGTGTTAGTGTTTGCTGTCAACATGTTGGTGATAGTGAGATGGCGTATTTTCTTCTTTATTACTCAGACAGTTCAGTGGGATGTAGTTTTATGGCATATCACATCCTCCAGGTAATATTTATAGGGTATTAAACAAGTTTCCATTTCGTATCATGTTTATGTCCTGAGTGAAATAATTTTCAGCTGTCACAAGCTTTAGCGAGTGACAATGAAAATTATTTCATGAGGGACATAAACATGATGCGAAATGGAAGTGAGTTTAATATCCTCTTTATTACTCATTATCAATTTTAAGTTAAATTTGAAGAGAAAAAAAGAAAAACAACAAAAATGAAACCAATCTTTTTCCCTTTTTGGAAACAAACTATGCAAAATAATATGATGTCAAAAGTGTTACATCCCAATATAACATAGCACTAGGACGTAACACTGATATAAACCAAGATATGTTGAGCCATATCAAGCATAATTTATTCTTGGAACATATAATTGCTGACAATAGCTCAGTAGTAGCTCTATATTGATCCACTGGGCTGTTTTATATTGAATTTCTACACAAAATTATTAAAATGATATTAAAATATTAAATATTGTTTTGTATCAAAAATTGTAACTCTGTTTTGCAATGTATTATAAACTTGTTTTCTTCAGCTTATGAAAGAGTTTCCACTGATGAATTTTAATATTCATGAAAACTTGATAGAGGCATTGCTAGAACTACAGGCATACGCAGATGTTCATGCAGTTTTATCAAGATACGATGGTAAGTCATGGGTCACAACATAGATTTCCTCTGTAGATTATATTTATATTTGATATTTAAAATAAACGTTTTTCTGTATATAAATATTGCTAAAGAATTTAACAGTGTTATGTGTTAACCCACATTTGTTGTAGCAATAATTTTATTTTAGTTTTTTTATTCTGATTATCTGTTTATAAAAAGGTTTTGTACTTCACCACTTCATCAATATAAAAAACATTCTTTAAAAAGTATAATATTTTTATGGTGCATAAATATTATGACTGAAACAATCGCATGTAGATTAGAAATTGTATTCCATTATGTTTTGTTTTTAAAGTTGTCAATGAATGTGTTTGTGTATTTCAGATATAAGTTTACCAAAGTCGGCCACTATATGCTATACAGCAGCCCTTCTCAAAGCAAGAGCTGTAGCAGACAAGTAAGTGAATGCAGTATTTTAAATTTTAACTTACTCATCAGGTTTATTTTCATAGCAACTTGATCATGTAAGATAGAATTATATGGCTGGAGACTGGCATGCATTTGACTACATGTCAAAATTACCAAATGTCTGACATCAAATAGCCGATGATTAACAAATCAATGTGCTCTAGTGGTGTTAAACAAACAAAACAATGTATGTTCAGGTTTTGTTAGCAAAGATAATTTTTATTTAATGACACCTTTAGAGCACATTGATTTTTATCTCATCAGCGGCTATTGAACGTCAATCATTCTGACATATTTCTTTAGAGGAAACCCCCTGCCACCAATGGGCTACTTTTTATGATAAATAGCAAGGTGTGTTATATAAGCACTTTCCCACAGACAGGACAGCACCTCGACCTTTGATTAACTATTTGTGTCACTGACACAACTTAAGTAGACCACTGCTTGGAACGGAAAATAGCCCAAACTGCAAATGGGTCTACTGAGAAGGATTGATCCAATGATCAACCCCTTCACACGTGGACACGCTACCACTTGAGCTACATCCCGCTCCAGGTTTTGTTAGCATGCATGAGCTTTATGAAGTGATTTGGCTGCATGAGCTTTATGAAGTGATTTGGCTGCATGAGCTTTATGAAGTGATTTGGCTGGTTCTTAACATTTTCAATGGGTTTGGCACTAGCCACAAAAACTGTCTAATTTATATTTGGTCCTGAGGATGTGGACAGGTTTATCCATAAGGATGAAACTTTTGACATCTTGAAAAACATTATTTAGGTTACCGTCATGGAGACTTTTTATTCTTTAAAAAAAAAATGTTTTATCAATATGTTTTATGTATGCATTATTTAAATGTTATGCTTAACTTTACAACATGCAAGTCATGTAGTAAATAAATTTAAATATTTCACTATCATAACTTTGTATGTACTGTATTTAAATAACTTGTTTAAAAAATAAAATTTAATACCAAATTTTTATAAAAAAATGGGGAACAATGAATTGACTTTCTCTGCTAATCAGAAAGTGTGTATGTGGTTATAGTGGCTTTCTTCTATAGACAGTATGTTGCAAATGCTGTATGTTTGACACCTAATAACTGATATTTAAGCAATGTGTTGTTAAACAGATATTTAATATCTTAAATATTGCAACACAGTGCTTTTCATTGTTTTATATTATGCATCATTCTGTGTGTTGTAGATTTTCTCCTGATACAGCATCAAAGCGTGGGTTAAGCACAGCTGAAATGACGGCAGTAGAAGCTATTCATCGAGCTGTTGAATTTAATCCACACGTACCTAAGGTAAAATTTCATTCATCTTGTGAACAATTAAGATCATCTTAAAAAATGGCATATTTAAATAAATATATTTTAGAACATAATGTATTGATATTCTACTACATCATTTAAAAAGACCTTCAAAAATATATTATCATTTTCTGTGAACATACTGTAAAAAATTAAATGTGATCTCTAAAACATTTTTTGATTATATCTTATTTTTTATTTTGGCCATCTACCAGTTTTCCATATTGAATTTAGTTTTTGTAGGTTGAGTCAGATGCCCGAAACTTAGCTTTAAAAGTAATGTCCTTTTGTGATTATGGAGTTGAATTTTATAAAATGATAATATGCTCTAAGTAAATTGTTAATCAATGTGCTCCATGCTAACATTATCTAAGGGAGAGTACTCTTGGTAGTTCACTGTAGTAGGCGATGAGTTGTAATTGTGGAGTTGTCTCTCATTTCAGTATTTGTTAGAAATGAAGAGCCTTGTCTTACCTCCAGAGCACATTCTCAAACGAGGTGACAGTGAAGCACTTGCGTATGCTTTTTTTCACCTCCAGCACTGGAAGAGGGTGGAAGGAGCGCTTAATCTCTTACACTGCACATGGGAAGGAAGTAAGTTGCCTTGTTTATAAATCTCAGTGACTGATAGAGATATATGTTTGTAATCGATATTAATATCTGTGTATTTTAGTGTAATGTCAAACTATTGTTACATGTACTGTCACGTGATATATACTTTCATGTGATATATATAAAATATTTGTCTTATACATAATGATTGTATTTGTAAAGGAAAGAAAGAAAGTGTATTTATGTACATGTATGGATGAATATCACAAACAAATGGAAACTGGGCTATCACTGGAACAAATGAGGAGAAAAGGATAAAAAAAAAATTCCTATAGAGTGAAATTTGCATGATGTTATTTTTCATTGTATCACAATATTAAACAATTTTCAGTAATATTACATGTACATTCCTAAATATTGAAGAATCATCTCAAACAGGACAGCATTGTCCGAGTGTCATACTTAATTTCATTAAAATAATTAGACAATCTTCTTTGTGGACTAGTACCTGAGTACCAGTGGAACTTTTGATAGGTCAACCTGAGATATTGAAATAAATTAGCAACATTGGAAACATTTGTTGGTTACTTTTTGATAGTAAACTGACAAAGCAAAACCTTCTTTGATCAAATCAGTCATATGTGTACTTTGCCTGAGCTGAAGCTATTTGCTCCTAGTGGTAAGTTCAGGATATAGGTTTTAAGAAAATACATTTTTCATTCTTTGTAAATCTGTTGGTTTTAAAATGTGAAACATAATGTCAAAGAAGCTATCTAGAGTATGAGATTTGTAATTTTTATGAACGTTAATGATGGTAAAATTAATGTTATATTTTTCAGCATTCAGAATGATACCATACCCACTAGAGAAAGGCCATCTTTTCTACCCATACCCCACATGCACAGAAAACGCAGACAGAGAACTGTTGCCATGTAAGTACTTCATATTACTCCAGTTTTTAATTATAAATAGGTGATACATATTTTCAGACCTTAACATCTGAGACGGCATTCAATAAAAAATAAATTCTGCTATTAAAGTTGGTTTGTGTCACAATTTTAATGGTATGATCACAGTTTTTTCTTTATTCATCTTACTCTATAACAATTATTTTTTTTACAGCATTTGTTATTTTCTTCTTGAATAACAGTATGTTTACATATTTCCTGATGGTAATTGCAAAAGTCTGAATTTTGTTGACAGTATTTTGTAAGTGGGTTCAAATAACCAGTGGTTCTCATGTATTATAAAATGTTTAGTCTCGATTCAGGCCTCAAATTGTAGACTTTAACACCATGCTATTTCTTTAGCACTGTAATGACTATAAATTAAGTTTTATGAGATGACACTTGGACACTTCATCCAGTATCTTCATAGAGGACTCCTCATCCCTATTATGTTAATGTTTGCATTTTAAAGTCTGGAAAGTAGAAATAAACTTTAAGCAAAATCAGTGTACTTAAATAATTAGATATTAGATTTTTTTCATCACAGGCTTCTTATTATATATTCTGGAGATGTTATTATTTATTTTTTCATTTGAAAATCTGTTACTTGCAGCTTTCCATGAAGTTTCTGTCTACCCTAAAAAGGAATTACCTTTCTTCATTCTGTTTACTGCTGGTTTGTGTTCTTTCACCGCTCTACTGGCTCTTCTGACCCACCAATACCCAGAACCCATGGGTGTCGTCGTTAGAACTGTAAGTATATATTTACTTTGGTTTATGTTCTTCCATTTCTTCTCACCCATCAGAACATAGAACCGAATGGGTGTCGTCGTTAGAACTGTAAGTATATAGTCATGTTTGTGTTCTTTCACCACTCCACTGGCTCTTCTCAACCAATAGTATCCAGAACCCATCAGTGTTGTCAGAACTAAGTATAAGCTCAACTCGGTCTGTGTATGTTGAAAAAAGTTTTGTTATGTGGTTCAAAGTAAATATTTGTGAATTAGGTTACAAATTTAACTTGGGAATTCCCATCCCCTCCCAGTTATTACGTTTGATAAGATTTTCAAAAACTACCCATAATTCTGGCTACATTTCCAATAACCAACATTTTCCATATGGTATTACTGTTTTGTGTAGAGAGTACTTATATTACTTTATTGTTACTGCAGATGCTGGGTTGGATGTACATGCCACTAAGCTACATTCTGGAGAAGCTGGAAGCGATCTTGCCCTCAAACCTCCTCCATCAGTTGTCACGGATATAGACAGCATAATTTCACATGGTGACATCATGGTCTCCATTGAGTGCCAAGAATACCAACACGAATACTCCAACAAGCTTTGACCTCTATTGCTGATAATTGCATTGTTATTTTAGTGTCTTTCTGAGAACTTGTTAAATGGGTAAAATACTTCTCACATCTGACAGTCTTCATTTTGTCTATAAGGGGTCATCCATTTTTTCCATCATTTTCATGTGTGTACAAAACATACTCTTTTTCCAGACCCACTGCCTCACCCCCAAGAGGAACAAATAATGATTCCTCCATGGCAGCCACTTTTGCCAGGTCCCACGAGTGGCCGTCATATACAGGTTCGACTGTATGTCCCTTTAACCGCCTCCCTCCCCAAAGTGCATTTTGTATGTTCGTGAAAACGATGAAAAAAATTGATGATCTTTAATTAGACAGGGTATGTATAAGGTTGTTTTAATGTGAACACTGCCACTCACAAAAAGACATTTAAGGTTGTATTAATATTAAACTTACAGTTATAAAAGGGTCATGGTATCTAATGTTTTATTAATATTAAAACAAGGCACCTAATATTGTACTGTAAGATATTAGCACAAGACGTTTACAGTTGTGTTAATATTAACATTGCTAGTCACTGAGCAGGGTAAGGTTGTATTAATGTTAAAACTGCCAGTCGGACAGTGCTTCTGATGTGTGATACTAGTATTAACACTGACAATGGGAAAAACAACTGTTTGAATTTTCTGTGTAGCAGGAATGTTATGTTGCTAGTTAGTTTTGTATTTGATTGTACATGGTTAAATTATGTACATGTTTGTTTCCATTGGGTTTTTTCTGAACATTTGTTTGTTAGTATTTTAAAATGTGACCTGCTCTGGCAAAAATACTTCCAAAGGCAGTAATGTGAGTTAGCTTTTCAATATATTTTAGATATTAATGAAGTTATGGATATTTTAAGGGACAGGTTTGTGCAATTCTAAAACTGAGAAAATGAGCATCAAAGTGGTATACACGCAAATTAGGAAGTACTTTATAGAAAGAATGTCCTAAGACATACTTTTTAATGTTTTGGTTTTCTTGTGGACAAAAACACTCTTTTGAGTTATAATATCAAAATATTGTTGAATTAAAATACGATGCATCCTTATTGGATATTATAGAATAGTGTTCAGCAACAAGTGCCCACTTTTGCTAGATCAGGTTATGAATTTTTCAGGTGTCCATGTTTGTTGGAAACAGTTACAGAGAGCAAGGACCTTCACCTTTGGAACTATTAAACCATGGTATCATTATGTACAGTTGGTAAGCCTGCTTTGAGAACATTTATTATTCTCTCCTATCACAATACAACAGCCTGATTTCTTCATCTGATCGACAGCCCACACTTTAATCACACCACTGTTATGTCTTTAAACTAACAAATTTAATAATATTGCTTCAAACTAATTACAAAGTGAGTTCACATTTAATATTACAATTAGTAACTGCAGGGCTTTCCCCAGGATGTTTATAAGGGCTTACATTCTCACAATTCACTTTCATGCATAGATAATTTGATCACAGAAAAAAGGAAGACTAAAAGTGCGACATGTAAAAGTCATTAAAAATTGTCATCTTTGTTTCTGTATTATTAACATGAGCTAGTATTTTGGTCTAAAATGATGATTATACACAGTAAAATTATATGACAGTTGCATTGCTATGGAAAAAGCCAATAAATGTTATTCAGTGGCAACATTTATATTTTATTCTTGAGAAATTGAGGACAAAATCCTAAAAGAATAAATCAACAAGAAAGCTTAGAAAGATTGAGTCACCATTATATGCTTTTCATTTAAGCAGAATCCAAACTTTCAGTGGATGTGAGTTTGTTAAAATCTTTGGACCTGACCAAATGTTAACCAGGGTTAAAGTAACTAGAGAAACACCAAACAGTGTTGTTTTCTTGGATTACTGGCGTTGTCAAATACCTAGGTTTTATTTTCCATTATTGTTGAAAGGGTTCAATTGAATCTCCACCTCTGATAATGCTTTTCCCTTGACACTTTGTTACTATTTTTCAGACTTTTTTTTTAAAAAGATTTTTAAAAGATTATCAATTTGTTTGATTAATGATGTATAGACATCCCAACTTGTCAGTGTTAATATTATGTTTTTTGGTTACGATTTCTCCATGACAGAAGAGGTGTCAATGATATTTTATGTGAGGCCACAACTTGTTAAATATTATATGCTTATAAATGAATGGAATTGAAGTCATGAGTTTGTTTTTTGTACCTCGTTTCAGAATTTGTTTTGTTCAATAGAGTAACTGTAAATTATGAAGTTGGCTCTTATGAAATTAATGCATTGTCGTTGGGGTACACTAAAATATGTAAATGTATTAATGTATCTTGCTAAACATTAGTTAAGCATTGGGTGTAAAAATAAAATATGTTAATTAATTGTGTCTACATAGTCTTATTAACATTGTTTGCATTAATTTCTTGTTCGTATTAATTTATGATTTACAGTATATCAAGTCACCATATTGGAATTATAGGTTGAAATTTAAAAGGATTTATGTACAAGATTAATTATAAGGTTGCAAAGTGTTTCATGTCAGTCAAGAAAGAAAGAAAGAAATGTTTGTTTAATGGAATTCATGCATGTTTAACCAACAGCTACATGTATTGGGCATCAGTGAGCAGGATTCACCTCAAACAGTAGCGTGTCCACCTGTGAAGCGGTTGGTCGTTGGATCAATCCTTCTCAGTGGACCCATTTGCAGTTTGGGCTATTTACAGTTACAATCAGTGGTCCACAACTGGTTCATCAATGGCCATTGTATGTGCTGACCTGTCTGTGGGACGGTGCATATAAAAGACCCTTTGCTGCTTATCGGAATGAGTAGCCTATGTGCCAGTTGTGGGTTTTCTCTAAAATAAATGTCAGAATGACCATATGATTGATGTCCAATAGCTAATAAGATAAAAATCAATGTGCTCTAAAGGTGTCGTTAAATAAAACTATATTGGGTGTCAAACATATTTTACAATCTTACAACAGCATCTTTATAAATGTAATACAAACAGAATTTTAACTGCCTGGTGTTTGGAAAGAAAAGTATTGTTTGTTAACAACACCCCAACACATTGTTTATCTGATAGGTGTCAGATATGTGGTGTTTTGCAACTCATGGTCTATACAAGAAACCTACCAACTGAGCCTTGTAGAGCACTCTAGGTTGGAGCCTGTATAGAGATTAAACATCCCATGCCTCAAGTGAGAGTTGATCCCTGCTCCTATCAGCCGTGAGTCTGATCGCTATATCACCAGGGCTGGTAACAGGTACTTGGTGTAGTAACTGTTATATGTTTTTGTTGCCCGGTTGCATCTGGTAACAAGCTTTAAGTATGTGACATCATTAAAGGTTTATTGTAGTGTCCAATAATTTATCATATAGTAATGAAACAAATACAAAACAATCTTTAAAAAAATCTAATTTATAAATGAGGTTTGCCAATTTAGCCATTTGTAAAATTTCAAACCAAATCGCCAGTTTTGAATTTGACATTGACATTATAATGTACATTTTTACTATATCCTTTGGCACAATGGTTAAACTAGTCATCATTGCTACAAAAGAATTTATTATATGTGATGCTGTTTTAAAACCCATTTTCATTACTAAATGATGTTTTGACCATGTTTCGTTTTACATTTTAAAATTCAGTGACAAAAGTTACGAATAACTTCTTGTGTGAAATATATGTTTAAATGTACATTATAGAGCATCCAAACATACTGTAGAACATTTTAAAATAATATTTTGTTTTGTTTAAACAACCACTAGAACACATTGATTTGTTATCTGCTATTTAATGTCGAATATTTGGTAATTTTTGCATATAGTTTGATAGTTTTTGTACCACTATCTTTAGCTTGAGAATCCAATTTCCTACCACTAGACCACTGGGGCTCAACTACGCCAATAATTATAACCACACACTTTAATTTATTTATTTTAAATGCATTTGTGCAATCATTTATTTATAATTCTCGTTTTGTTTTTGTGAGGACTGCCACTTTGACCATTTTCTATTTTAAAGTTTGGACCAAACATTGTTATGCTAGCCATTTTGGAATTTGATAATGACCACAATATTCAAAGTAGTTGTTACTGCAGTAAGCAGGGGGAGTGGGTGATCTACAGTATATAATGTATTACAACATGTCTTCGTCAATTTATGTTTGGAAGGGTTGTTTTTCCCCTCAACTTGAAGTGGTAATCTTTATAAAACAAAATTAATAGTTAAGTGAACTCTGATTGCTAAAACATCCATTTGTTAAAGAGTATGGTTTTATTTCTGTATTATCACTAAAAGATGTTGAATAATACCCTAGTGTATCTGTTAGTATTACTGAATGAGTAGGGTTAACGTTTTATTCACACAACCACTATCCTAACAGTGTCGTGAAACCTATATATAAAGGTTCTCTGAAGTACCTAAAAACTTGACAGCTTTGTTATTACTGATATTTGGCTGTCTAGCGCCAGACAATACTATAGTAAAATGTTTCGGACTAGACGGCCAAATATCAGTAATAACAAAGATGTCAAGCTTCATAAACTCGGGCTACGCACATGTATGAAATCCCATTTATACACAGATGGTTGTTATATGTAGGGTCATCTGTATATATTTATTGGTTTTGGATTTAGACAAGATAGGCCCAGTGCTGTTCAAACACAAACACCTAGGAGATAAACGCATCGTAGACCACCCGACATATTTGCGTTTGGATTAACCAGAAAAAAGCATAGCTGAGTATTTCTTGTTCTCTGCACAATCCGGAATTCATTTGAATAGTTTTTTGTTAAAGTGATCGTATCAGTTATTTGGGTTTAGATGGCAGTAAATCGACTTTAACCTCCCTGTAATTGGATTTGAAGCTTTCTTTTTACTCGTTCACACTTACCTGGCAGGTATGACTATGATTGATGATATTATTTAGACGTGTTGTAAGACCTCTGCTGTGCATAGACTGTGCTTTAAAGGGATCCAGGGAATTCAAACAGAATCGTGCTGGGGGGTTTGAATCAATCACAACATCTAAGCAGATTCAGTTGGTGCCATTTCGTTTTATGTCAAACGAAGATGATATATATGCTGGTGATGTTTACGCGTAACCGTTAACTGCCGGAAGTTAACATAATATGTGTAAAAATCATGCAAACGATGCACGCTACTTACGAACACTGATGTTCAGAGTAAAGATGTAATTCAAAACGATTATTATACTATAGAGATACGTATAAACTTGCACAACCCCAATTGTTCAACGTCAATTATTTTTAGTTCAGTATCATTCATTCTGCTCCAAAATTGCTTTTGTGGTTAAATTTCTTATTCATTATATATATAATATAACTTTATATTCAGGTAATATTATCCTGAAAACAACAACTTTTAAAGTGGTATTTCATTAATAAAGTACATGAATATTACAACCACTGTTAAAAACATGATTCCATATCAAGAATTCTCTCAACGTTATATTATGCGTTTTATGTGAGGACTGCCAATTTAGCCATTTTGAAGATTTAAAAAAAATAAAAATAAAATAGGCCTGCCACCCGTCAAAACAACTTCGGGATCCGATAACAAGTTGTAATACATAATCCTACTGAATAGATCATTTCATATCCTTTTGTAGCAGTGGTAATTACTTTCACTCTGGTGTAAATGATTACGTAGTTCTTACACATTTATGGGGGAATATCAATATAAAATTCCAAAATAACTAATAACGCAATTTTCGATCCCAACAATTATTAAATCATAATTTTAACAAAATCGCTTTACAAAAATATTTTATTTCTTTAAGGGTGTGATTACATTTTTGTCTTTCATTACTAAAATATTTTAAATTACTGGGTTGTACCTGTGATAAGCGTTATGACATTAACACACTGTATGTGAATTCTGTAAATATGAAGTTAACGTATCTCTAAATTAATGGGGAGGATGGTGGTCAGATTAACATGCGATATCCCTGTCTGTCTGTCTCTCTTTCTGCGATGTGGATATGATACCTTTGGTATTGTACTTTCTGAACAACACACCTTTGTACAACAATCAGCCGGTAATGTAAAACCCCGAAACTAATAAACATATCTCCATATCATTAATTGTTACATGCGATATCTTTTCGCAAGTTATGTCATACTTTTGTCACCATATGACTTCTTTTAAACAAGGGATCCGGATGTAGCTCAAACGGTAGCGTGTCCGCCTGTGAACCGTTAGCAGTTTGGGCTATTTTCCGTTCCAACTAGTGGTCCACAACTGGTTCTTCAAAGGCCGTGGTATGTCCTGTCCTGTCTGGGACGGTGCATATAAAAGACCCTTTGCTGCTTATCGGAAAGAGTAGCCTTATCGGGCTGCAGCATGTTTCCTCTAAATAAATATATCAGAATGACCTTATGATTGACGTTCAATAGCCGATGATAAGATAAAAATCAATGTACTCTAGAGGCGTTAAATAAAATAAACTTTACTTTGACCAATTCCTGATGCTAGGAATGCCCGTTGTAGACCTACATGCTATGATCATATGATATCAAACTACCTCATTACCTTCTCATCGGTCCTGATATGCAGTCGCTTGACTGCCTGTGTATCTAATAAAGTTTCAAAGTTAAAGATAACTGGTAAGTGTTGTTATGGGGATGAACCAACTTAATCAAGAACACTAATGTTGCAGAAACAACCATGGCTTAATTTCTACAGTGAACAGCGACAACAGTGAACACAACATGCTTGAGTTGGATTAAATAAAATACGATGAGTGATTATCATGCACTATTATTTTTATTTTATTATAATGACCCATCACATATCCACTAGAAATTAATGTGTCATATTATTAATAAGAATAACATAGATTCGGATTTTTCGCATGAATATCATCGAATTAATATATAGAATATATATGTACGTTAATAATGTTGCTATGATTATAATTTTAAAATCAGTTTTATTTCTTTTATAAACAAATTAAACAACAGATAACCTTAGCTGAATACTTTCTTTAAAATTAACGTTAGTGGAATTTTAAAACGCACTTTAAAGTGAATTTTAACATAAGGTTATCACTTTTATAAAATAATGTGTTAGAAGATCAGTCACTGTTGGAACCGTGTGGCGATAGTTCATTTAATAAATGAATTACTTTGTGTCTGTCTTTTCACGGCAGAACAACACACCAATAACATCCCTTGATGTTCTCAACAAAGGGAGCGCTGTTGACACTAGAGGCCATGTTTGTCTACATATTCAAAGAGTACGTTCCATATTTCTTATATGAAATAGATATGATGAGAGCAATTATTTTCTTGTTTTTCTTGTCATTCCAGATCAAGGAGAGTCTGTTGGATTTTTTTACCTTCCATTAATCCAACTAACAGCGTGAATCTGATTTGATACGGAGTACAAGCAGAAGCAACAAACATCGCCAACTCGCACAGTAGGATACTAACGTAGCTATTGTTGCTTGTAAATCATGGTGATGATCTAGTTGATGGAGATACAATGGAACAAGATAACCACACCATCAAACGAGATTATACTCATTGTTCATAGAGAATGTACAGTTTTAGAGTTATGGAGTTGGAGAAACACATTGAAAAACGCTTATTTTTTAAAGATTATATAGTCTATTTGACAGTTTTTAATAACTAGTTTGCCGTCTATCAGGGTGTGTGGGGATGAAATCTTTATTAAAGTTCTCGTATGTTACTATAACGATCAATAACCCCAGTCCTGAAACTCAAAATGTATCTATACAAAGCATGAATGGGTAAAATGAATGATACGTTACGAGGGTGTGTCAACATTTTGAGCCCTCCCCACTTTCAGAAAAATAGGTAATTTGTTTGTGCTTAGTAATGTTCTTTAGTGGTTTGAAATACAATGTGCTTAATTTTGTTCATATTGCGCTCTCAGGTGTATTACTGTTGACTTCTGCCAAAAGGTACCCCCTACAACTTAGCAAAAATGAACAAAACTGAGTACAGAGCTGTTACCAAGTTTCTTGAGGACGAGAAACCAGAGAATATATGAACACATATGTGCTGTCTATGATAACTTTGCCCCATCGTATGCTAAAGTCAAAAGATGGGTCATGGAGTCAGAAACTTGTATTCAGTGCTTTTTCCATTTTAGCTTAAAGACAGGCACGATTTCAGGTTATATTATGCAAGACTCTCTAATAACGTTTGTGATGCAATACCTCATTTTTCTGGTCTATTGAGGGTTTCTCGTTTTCATCAAAATGATGAACGTAAAACAACTATAAGACACTATCAGAATAAGGAGACATATTGTGAAATGGCGTCCGATTATAATAATGAAATTGATTTTTTTTTTTAGAATCTTACAGGTAGAATATTGTAATATTCAGGAAGGGCAATAGGGAAGTCATTACGTCAAATGTCTTAGCAACAGTTTTGTTTTATCCTTTGTTTATAATTCACCCCCACCCAGCTCACCCCACAACAAACCAAATCATTATTTATACTCTATGATCCTGATTTTTAATAAATCTGAACATTGATTTAATAAGCGCTTGTTTTTAATTAATTTGTTTAATTACGTAATATAGGTATTCAGGCCCGTACGCAGGATTTTCTTTAGGGGGGGGGTGCGTTTGTGAAGGCCCGCATGTTTTATTTTCGTTTTTAATGTTATTCTAGTAAATTAGCGTCAATCCAAATTTGCATTTACGGACCTCGGCAGATTTAGGGAGTTGCGTGCGCACACGTCGCACTCCCCCTCCCCCTTGCGTACGGGCTTGCGTTACCTTACGGCCTGGTAGTAATAAAGTTCTGTTCTGTCTAACTAATAGAGTCAATATCGTTAACACACTTCACATAGCCGTTTCTAATTTGTATCGTTACATTGTAACTTAATACGAATATGAAGAGGATACAGATGTGTATTTTCATTGTTAAATCTCATTGTTATGAGTCCAATGTAGATATAAACAGGATTTATGAGTCACAAGCATCACAAAGTCACCAGGAAGTCAGCTCATCACATGATAAGTCAGGTCGGAGACAGTATTTTTGAAAGGGGGGTCAAAACGTGAAGGATAATGGTTAATTTTCACGTGCTTCTACTCGTAAAACGGGAACTCTGGATCCCCCGAATCCACTACTTCAAGTTGGATTCAGAGTTTTAATAAGCCTCTCTTTTGTAACACAACCATTTAAAATTCGAGCGTAATTATGTATTTATCTGTGATCTGAAGTATTCGACCAAAATTACCGAAATTGTAAATTTTCTGGATATTAACAGAGTTTCTGTCTTGTAGACTATTTAAAATTTTCTTCTTTGCATGGAATATATTTCGATGGAATATGAAGGTGGGTTAAATATCTTTATTTACTATAATTATATATTTAATGTTTTAAAACACTTCAACGGAATTTCTACGAAGATGACTGCGCTTATCTAACTTATATTTACTTCGCCCATAGAAGCAGATACAAATAATACAGTCATTAATATTTTATGCGGTTTTTTTTCCATGATAAACACCATACAGAATATGGTTTATCTATTAATATGTAATAATGCAAGTAATTTGATATAACATAAAAAAGTGAAACTTTAAAATTCTTCATATAAATAAATACAGTTCTGGATTATTAGTTGAAATATTCAAATAATAATAAAATAAATAAATAAAAATAAAATACTAGTAAATAAAATAAATAAATAAAATAAATGAATAAAATTAAATAAATAAAATTAAATAAATAAATAAAGGAAAAGAAAAAGAAAAAAAGTTTGACCTTTTGCAACTTGTTTCTCCAGTAAAATCCATTTTGAAAAAAATATCTGAAACATTTAGAATTTGTAAAATAGGATATTCTAGCGGGAAAAAGTCTCAGTAATAGCTATTTAAACTATAAATAATGTATCTGTTATCGAGGAATGCATTTCAGTGGCTAACAAGTGGGAAATAGTTGACTTTAACAAGCGAATAACGATGTTATGTATTGCATTAAATGTCACTTATGAGATTAAAAATAGCAAATCTTGTCTTAATTATTGATTGATACTACGATATCCTTAGAGTTTACACATGTAACGTAATATAAATTATATATAGTATTTGTGTAAGCTAATTACCATCGCATATGTACAAGGGCGAAAATCACTTCCTGAAAGTGGAGGGACGGAACATCCCCCAAGTTCAAAAGGTGAGGGAGACGTAGTATCCCCCTGTCCAAAAATTAGGGAGCGGGGCTGACAGAGTATCGCCTTGTCCGAAAATGGGGGGGGGGAGGAAGGTTTCTCCCCAGGATTGACGTCATTATAGACCCCCTGTAAATTTCGGTATATTTGCGTTAAGACTACATGGCTGTGTTACATTGATACAATAAAGAGAAATACTGGTAAAGATTATTATTTAGGTATTTTAATTTCAATTTTTCGAAGCAAAAAGTGCGTGGGGTGTGGGGCATAATTATTTAGGCATTTTAATTTCAATTTTTCAATACAAAAAGTGTGTGGGGCGGATAATTATATAGGCGTCCTACCTGTCCGAAAAGTGTGACGGGGACGTGTCCACCCCCGTCAGCATCCCCCACTCCCCGGGATTTACGCCCATTCATATGTACAATTTCATTAAAATAAATTCTGTACCAATAGCCTGAATAGGTTCTGGTAAACGCAGTAAAATCAAAATTCTAAAAAAAACGCCATCTTGTTTTTATAACAGGGTGTTTGAAAGTTTTATTAAATACAGAAAAGTTATTTTGACTTAAAGAGGTCGTCTGTCAACATAAGATAACATAAGAAGTTCGGGAAACGTATTGAGTGACAAGGTAACAGTAACGTAACCGCTGGTTCCAATTATATACTGAACAGAAAAAGAAACACAAATGTTTGTTCAGATCACGTTTAATCAAATCCGACGAAAAATTTATAAAACTATAAAATTCATGCTGTGCGTGCTTTACACTTCTTTGCACATGCCTCCAGTATGGTAAGGGGGTCATCATTTTTTAAAATCATTTTCACGAGCGTACAAAACGTACTCTTTTTCCGGACCTCCTTCATCCCCCCAAAAAGCGTACAAACAGAAAAGGAAAAAAAAAAAAATGTTTTCTAGATAGTATTATCGTCATTTTAAAATTAATTTGAGAAGCGTACTACATGTCCCTTTAACCCTCTACCCCCCCCCCCCAGT
>JAULBS010132091.1:0-13330 GCA_032355785.1 Symmetromphalus regularis
AGTATTTTAGAACATATTTTCAATGTTTGTGAGTGGGGGTAGAGGGGGGCGGGGATGAGGAGTGGGTGGGTGTGGTCCCGTTTACCTTATATGTTGGCTAAAGGAATCTTTACCCGAAATAAAAACTGGCACAAAAAGTGATTGGGGGTGGGTGTGGGGAAGCTCCTACGGCCTGATAATTCAGTTGAAAATCTGTATCTTTCATTTAGGCCTACTTTCAGTGTTTCACTTTCTCGGTTTTTCCAGATCAAACTCTTCAACTCACATCAGGCCTATGATCCCTATACAACAAAAAAAATGTGGAAAAAGGATTCTTAATCGTTATAATTTGATGGAAAACAGATGGCACTCGAATCTAACCTTGTAGCTGAAGAATGTCTGTGCTGAGAAGTCCGTTCTAGTAAAACCTGGTCTTATTGACGTCCTACTTGTCGTAGATTTCACCGACTGGCGTCCCATAACGCTTCCAGGTCGCGCTCTGTTGAAACCCGGCCCCTCAAAACTCACTTCTGGCGGAATATCAGGTTCCTTTGGGGCTTCTGCTGCATTAATTTCTAATGTGGCTCCAACGAAATGTCCTTCTTGTCCAGGTTTGTCATCTTCTAGCTGAATTGTTGTCGACGGTTCTTTCCCAACATCCATATCCTTATTACTTTCCGCCATCTTGAAAACGAATGACAGTCATTCGGAAAATATTTGTTCAACTTGTTACGGATATATCCGAGGATGTCCGACCGATGATGAAGTATCGGTAACTTTCGTAAATTTTATAATAGTTTGAAAGTCGGAACTTCACGAAGAATGCCGAGCAATGAATTCCAAATAAACACACGACTTGTTGTCAAGGGATTCCTTTCAAACAGTGAAAAGAAATCACGTGCTGATTGCAAAAACCAAAAATAAAGTTGACAAATAGGGAAATGGGGAATTTGTCATTAGTCTTATCACATTTGCGCAGGTCTTTCTGATTTCTACGCATGCAGCCAGGATTTTGTGTTTTTGGAAGTGGAGTCAAATATATTTAAATTAAAATAATGAAAAACCAAAAAGAAAAGTGAGAGGGAGTAACTATAATAGTGATATCAATGTTAAAAGGGTACCGGTGTAACGTTTAATATGCACTCCCCCGGAATATGCACTCCCCAGTCCTTATTATATGTATAATTTGCACTCCCCAGTTAATATTATACGTATAATATAAACTCCCTTTGCTCTCCCCTAGTTATTATTATACATAAGACATACACTCCCCTTATTTAGTATGTGTTTAATATACAAGACCACCCAATCATTGTTCCAGCTAATTTATTGAGTGCAGGGGCGTTGGAACCAGGGGCGTCTGGGGTCTTCAGCACCTCCCCTTAATTCCTATAAATATATTCCTAATTCATCGTTGAATTATTCACCGACTAGTTCTGATGTTCAGAAATTGGTGCAGCTCCACCCCCCCCCATATGAATTTCGTTCCAACGCCCCTGGAGTGACCAAAGACGGTTAAACTTGTACATCCTTTATTTACTTATCTTTACAAAATTCAAACGCAGTACAGTAGTACTACTGAGTGGTGATTATTTTAATCAGTTCGAATATTGTAACGGAATGTTGAAATTTTAAGTCGCTGGAATAGGATATTTACCTATTTCATTTAGGATAGCATATTGGGGTGGGTGGTAGTCCAAAATGGACGGGCTGCTTATTAATTATCGATTATTGGTTATTGGTTGGCATCCCGTCCAATGTGGGTATAATCAAAGCATTAAGTTCCTGAACAAGGGTGGGTGGGTGGTTAAGAATGGATAGGGGCGTGATCAGTCATTTTAAGGGTGCCTACAACACTCATTAAATGTACCACATGCAAATCCTTAAAGGCTACAGGACGTATTAAATAAATAATTTACATGACACATGGAATAAATAAATGAAATAAATCATAGGAACCAACAATATTAATTTTTAGGGCATTTATTGTCGCAAACAAAGGTGCCGCAGATTATGGTGGGGGGCAAATGCCCTCCACCCACCCCTCGGCAGTCTCGGCCCTGGATAAGTGTCATGTGCTTGTCACTAATACTCTAGGAGCTAAATATTGCTGTGTGCACTTTCATGAGCCTTCAGTTTGACTTCCCAGTTTAATTCCTGGTAGTCTGGGGATGAAAAACAGTTTGATCACATGTCTGGATCAGATGCAATAAGCTGCCATTTTGGATTCGAAACGGACACCCTTGTAGGCCTATATAGTTAATGCATTAAAAAGTATCAAGATACTTACCAAGATGGGCTTCAAAATATAACTTTTAAGGATTTTTAAATGATGGTAATGCTATTAAAGTTATTATTATTTGTTTTTATAGGGAGTCGCCATTACACCCACACTGGCCACCACAACTTATTTACATATCATAACATGAATTCTAAATTAACAACAGAGAAATACACAATTAACTTTTAAAGTATTTGGTTTTGAGAATAGTAAATTCATTCTGGCACTTATTTGCTGATTACCGTTCCCCTTTCATCTCCACCTAGCTCCTAAGGTATTACACTCACTATTTCAACTAACTATTTATTGTTATTGTTAGTGGTGGTGCTGCTGATGCTGATGGTGGTGGTGTTATCTCGGATTTCCGTTCAGCTTTAATATGCAGTGGCGGATCAGAAAATCCATTTAGGGGCCCTAAAGAAAGTTAATAATAATAATAATAAATTAATCACAAATTTTAGGGAGGTAGCCCTCCGCCTCCCTCGCCACTGATATATACTTTATGAGAAATAGCAAAAGCACCACAAAAACATTATTAGGGTAGTTCATATTATAATACGTATAATATTGACTGGGGTGGGGGTTGTTGCAGAGAGTGCTTATTATTCAATGGGAGTGCATATTAAACATATAATATAGACTGGGGAATGCTTATTAAATGTATAATATGCCCTGGGGAGTGCTTATTATACGTATAATAATAACTGGGGAGTGCAAATCCAAGGGAGTGCAAATTATATGCGACAACGGGATTTCCCGTATTTAAGCCCACGTGAAATAAAGCCCATGAGCTTAAATACGGATACAAATTTATAGTTCCCTCCCCTGGTTAAAAAAAGAAAACACGTCATTTTCATAAAGAAATAAAAAATAAATTAAAAAAATGGAGGACATAAAATGAAAGATTTCAAACAACTGAACAATACACATGATATAATTATTTAATTATGTAAATCATTCAAATAAATTATATAGTGTAAACATAAAAATATATACAGACAAGTGGACATGTACATATGAAGTGTGTGTGGCTAGGGTTGGCCACTTGGCTGGTAGTGGCACGAGCATGTAGAAATACACTGCACAAAATAATAAACAGTGGCGGATCTAACGTTAAAGAATCCAAGGATTCTTTATGCCCCCCCCCAATGGATTTCTGAATCCGCCACTTTTCAACTTTTCAAGCAGATACGTACACGTTCTTTGATAAATAAGTAAAATAAATGAATAGAACAGTACTGAAAAGTATATAATAATAATTAAGAAGAAAAAATAAAATTAAAAAATGAAAAAGCCCCTCACAAAAAAAACAAAAAACAAAACACCCCCAGATAAACTACATCTCTAAATCCGCTCCAGCAAATGTTGACAGAAGCAGCACGTTTTATCGACATTTGGGAAACATATTATACGTAATGGCAGTAACAATCCAAAGTGACATTGATTTGTGCATATGGCCCAGTTTACAAACATGTTACAGACGTAATTTTATTTTATTTTTAATTTTATTATTATTACTATTTTTAATTAAACGACAACACTACAGCTTATTGATGTATTAATCATCAGCTATAGGAAGTAAAACATTTGTTAATTATGACACAGTCAGTGATTAACAGCATCTAAGAAGTATTGAACCACTGTCTTCAGCTTGAGAGTCCGATGTCCAACCAATTTAAACGCAAAGTCCCACGGACCCTTGATCTAATTAATTTCTAAACAAGGAATTAATTTTAAATATAAAAATTAGATTTTTCCATAGAAATACTTCATTCAACTACTTACATAAACACCACATCTCGCTTATTATCAACATTTTAAAAATAACAATGAATTATGCTAACGGACAAATAAATAGAAAAAAAATAGTTTTTATTGTTTTTCCGTTGAAGGTGTGACGTATATATTTCGAGTCACGTGAATAGCCATTATTTTAAAACTTCTGAATATTTTTGTAGCTGCAAAAGCATTTTGTACCAATTTATTTCTCACCAAGAGGAGTTCCGAACTTGTAATTTGTAATGTTTAAATGAGAGAAAAATAGATCAACTCGAAATGGAATTCCCTATACCATGGTTCAGTTAAAATGTCTTGCATGCTATGAAAACGAGATCTATTATAACAAATGCATGTAAGTTCATTTGTAATCAATATTTAGAGCAGAAAGCCCCTTAAAATTCCGTGGGACTATGCCTTTAACAGATGTAACATAATAAAATGTGTATATGGGGAGCGGGATGTAGCTCAAATGGTAGAGTGTCTGCTTGTGAACCGGTCAGTTGTCGGATCGATCCTTCTCAGTGGACGCATCTGCAGTTTGGTATATATTCCGTTCCAACCAGCGGTTCAAAACTGGTTCATCAAAGGCCGTGGTATGTGTTGTCCTGTCTGTGGGACGGTTCATATAAAGGACCCCTTGCTGCTTATCGAAAAGAATAACCTATGTGGCGACAGCGGGTTTCCTCTAAAACGTATGTCAGAATGACCATACGATTGACCCGAAAGACTACAACGCGTATGTACGCAAGTTTAAGTTGGATTTTCTATTGTAATACATCGTTTTCAATGTTTTTATAGTTAATAAATTCATCTATAGAGGTTAGAGCAATTGAAGTCTACTTAGTGACTCAAATTGCAGATATTGGCAAAATTATAACCAAAATTGCTGTCACAATGAAGTTCAAAATAAACAAATGTATATGTATTGACCAATTTGAGCTCTATTGTGTATAGTTTATTGTAATAGCTCTTTTTCAAAGTTCTTATGTTGGATAAACCCATCTAGAGGGAATTTATCAAAATTCAGTTTAAATATATGACCTTGATCATATATATCTAGTATGATTTGCATCGAAATATTTTACCAGCTTAGTATATTTATGACATCATTATCAACAACAATAATAACACTGTGCTATGATTTAGCTGCTGATGGCTGGGCTGGATTTATAAGAGGGCAATTCCCCTCCCTCCCCCCAGACTAAGGACTTCGTTTTATTTTTTTAAATGTAATGATTATAAAATTAGTTCTATTCATTCATTGAAAAAATATATATAATATTTGTTAAGTAATTTAATTTCTGTGTTGAGGGGCCCCCGAACCTGAAGTGCCCTGGACCCCGTTGTCTAATTCCGGCCCTGGCTGATGGTTAACATAATTATGCCCGACCTCTCCTTCAATTCTATTAGTATCTACCATTCAGTTAAACTTGTCATTTAATCACTGTTCATTATATTCCTCATATTACCATGAACAGTTCTGATTTCTATTCATCATCACCTTCTTCATTTTCCTCTTCGTCACCGTCTGCTGTGGTATTACTGTTTGTTGGATTTTCAGTTTGCTGTAGGCATGATGAGGCATTTGCCAACAAAATGCTTCCCATCATTCCAAATCGTTGACATGCACACTTTAAGCAAGAACATGGCTCAGTGGTGCTATATGTGCAACATAATCGACTTAAAACCGGAGCTGATACGTCCTGTCTTAGACTGCCAGATATTGAACCGTATCTGAGACATGGTTCTGCTGCACTTACATCCATAGCCGGCTGCAATGAATTCAGTAGTTCCACTTACAATGGTCTCAACATCTATCTGGTCATTACCCAGTGGTGGTTGCAAGTGACATTTTTGGAGTGTCTTTACTTTCCCGACACCATGGATTGAGCTGACAGTATCACAGCCAGTCGATGCATGTAAAGATGCCGCACGATTTCCTCATGCTTCTTTACTGTGGTACCAATATTAGCCACATTCCTAGTTTTAGGCACTCTAAAAAGGTCATATGCCACCACCACTGGGTAATGACCAGATAGATATTGAAACCATAGTAAGTGGAGCTACTGAGTTCATTGTAGCCTGCTATGGAAGTAAGTGCAGCGGATCCATGTCTCAGATAAGGTTCAATATCAGGCAGTCTGAGACAAGACGCAGCAAGGTCACATCTTTCAAGCTGCCATCACTTCCACCTACTTCGGAAGCCTTTGGGCTGCATGTGAGACAGGCACATCACCAGGCATGCTTATGGAGGGCTGCATTAGATTCGGATCCACCTGTACTAGGTGGCTGGCTGACCATGCCACAGACTATGTTGCCTGTTGCATTGCCCGCTGCGACTATGCCTGCACCAGCTTCGGTCTTAAGTCTATTATGTTGTACACAGCACCAATGAGCCATGTTCTAGCTGAAAGTGTTCATGTCAACGATCTGGAATAGTGTGCAGCATTTTTTGGCAAATGCTCCATCATGCCTACAGCAAACTGAAAATCAAATAAACAGTAATACTGCAGCAGACAGTCATGAAGAGGAAAATGAAGAAGGTGATGATGAATAGAAATCAGAACTGTCCATGGTAATATGAGGAATATAACGAACAGTGATTAATTGAATGGTAGATGATAATGGAATAATTGAAGGAGGGGTCGGGTATTATTCTATTAACCGACAACAAATGTCTAAACCATAAAACAATGTTGTTATTGTTGTTGATAATGTTGTAATAAATATACTAATCTGCTAAAACTAGTTTGATGTAAATCATACTAGATATCATACTTAATTAAGATCATACATTCAAGCTGGATTTTGATAAATTCCCTCTTGATGGGTTTATCCAACATAAGAACTTTGAAAAAGAGCTGTTACAATAAACTACACACAATAGAGCTCACATTAGTCAATACATATACGGTTGTTTATTTTGCGCTTCACTGTAGCGGCAATTTTGGATGTATTTTTGCCAATAACTATAATTTGAGGCACTAAGTGGACTCCAGTTGCTCTGTAACCTCTCTAGATTAATTTATGCATCTCTTGCACTATATGCAGCCCTCGTCTGTATTTATACGTTTGTGTATACTAATCAGCTATAAAGCTCAAAGTTAAAGATATATATATGATAACTAGAAACCTTGGCCAGGATTTAGAGGTCGAAATAACTCTGGACTTTTTAACATAATATGTAGTATTCATCAATGACCCTTCATCAGATGCTGCAGCGTCAGAAACCTCAGTGTGGATGCTTTTCAATGACGCATCAGAAGTTAATGTTGATTGTTTTTAGTCATAATTTGGCTCAGATGTTTCATCATTCATCTCCCCACCCACCACCGAGCCCAACAAGGGCACATGACGCTGCGGAATTCCAGCAGTCAATCATGACAAGGATCCTTAGTTGACTTACTCAGGCAATTAAAAAGATAAATAACCTGATTGACCTTAGCCACCGCCACATTAAAGAGGAACACATTAAAATTGTAATATCAAAAGCTTTTTTCTTGGCAAATGAAAGCAAAATAAAGGTATGCTCTTGAGTTTGGCATGACCAGCCGATTGAATACGTCGGACCTACGTGACCTCCCGTCTCGCTGAACTAAAGGCCAAAGTGGTGTGAACTGTAACCTCAGACTGTGCCCAACTCAACCAGCATCACGGGCTGTACCTCACGCCAAATAAGGCGCCCATCCTTCAGTTAAGGAGGAACGGAAGTTGTACTGTATTAGCCACTTTCATGGAAGACCCATGAGAATGTTGTCATGGTGAGGAACAGAACAGGTAGAGGTATATAAAAAAATACACTATCGATATATTGTGATCGTAATCAAATGTTACTAACAGATATTTCTAAAACACCAAATCCATCTAGATGAAAAATATATAATTTTCATACATAAAACTAAAACGTATAATTTTAACACAAAACAAATGTATAAAATGTAAATCAAAACATATACTAGTGTTATTTATTTCTTCATTTTGAACAACGTAGTGTGGACTGCCACTTTAGCTACTTTGAATTTCAAAATTATATAATATTGTTGTTGTTGTTGTTTAACGACATCACTAGAGCAAATGATTTATTAACCATCGGCTATTGGATGTCAAACATTTGGTTATGTTCACACATAGTGAAGTGTGAGCTAGCCACCAAATTATTTAAGTAGATAAAACCTGAATGGTTACAGCTCTTTATTCCGAACGTTCAGTGATCCGAAGGTTCAATGGTCCAAAGGTTCAATAATCCGAAGGTTCAGTACTCCGAAAGTGTCATATGAACTAAACAAATGTGAATTCTTCACAGTATTTATTAAGAGTATCTCTGTGTAAAATGAATTTAGGCAACAGTTCTCATCGATTTCTACTGTCAGATGACGTACAAATCAACAGTGTATTATTACGTAAACTCGAGCGACGTATATAACTTGGTTCAATATACGTTTTAATTTCTCTTTAAACTGTATGTTAAATATAAAGATATGTAGGTGTTACAGATAGTTTCGTAAAAACCGCATTTCGTAAAATCTTCACGCTTTATAAAACGTGTTGATATTTTTATTTTTTATTTTTTTTAATGTGCATTTTGCCGACTTTTACGAAAGTGGTCGGTCAGTTTTACCAATCGAGACGTACAATTTTACGATTCATGCGCAGTGGTTTTACAAAATTCGGCAAAATCTACATTTTGTTATAAAAAAAACGTGAACATTTTACGAAATGCGCTGTTTTTTACGAAACTGTTTGTAACAGTAGGAAAACTAATTCTACACTCGTGTCTCCAGTTATCGTGACATTTAGCTATCAATTATCTTGCATTTCGTTTAAAATTATATTCACTTCACGTTCGCTCCCATTGGCATAGCCAGGATTTTATATTGGTGGAGTACCATATGGAAGGAAGGAAGGATATATGAATGATGAAGGACCACACCGATGTTGAGACAGGAAACGCGCTGCATCAATATACTCTTTTCGATTAGCATGAAGACATTTTTATATGCGCTATCCCACAGACATGATATTAAATACCACAGCCTGTTACACCAGTTGTGGAGCACTGGCTGGAATGAAAATTAGCCCACCGACGGGGATCGATCGTGCACCAGATGATCGCTGTACCACTGAGTTACGACCTGGCCGCATCTTAATAGGGCGACAGACAAATATAAACAATGTTGTTAAGGGAAAAAGAGTTTGCCTGGGGAAAGCATAGTCCCCATCCCCGGGCAACGCCACTGTTGGCACCTTTGTAGCAGCTCGGAAGCTAAGAGGTATGTACCGATCATCTATATTCTCTATTTATCCAAGAACATTCTAAATTGGTCACGATTTAAAGGTTTGGTGGTGATATTAATCCATATTATATAAATAATATAACGAAAATAATGCCTCTTTTATGAGTGGATATTTTAAAACATGATCTACACATGGATATGTAACAGGGTTATTAAGTAACTTGATTAGACATATTATGTTGTGTTAACTAGTAAAGCAATGTTGTACTTTAAGAAGAGGTTTGGTAGTTGGCCAAAAGCTAACTTGTAGAGCAGATAAGTTACACAATGATCGGAAACTGGTTTCTTAAAATAGATATGATCATGAACAGACTAGTTTTAGGTCAGTAGGTGAATTTCCTATGACCTCTGACGTAGATAGACGAGTCTCAGGAGGTTTGCCTAACATGGTCATATCACTGGAACCGAGTAGAAGTTGATTGGAGGATAGGACAGAGGAATGCTCAGATGTAGAGGTTTATGGGTTTAGAAATTTATCTCAGAGAAAAAAGCTTGCGCGGTTTGCAAGATGTACAAGTAGAAAGTATTTGCTAGGTTTTAACGTTATAGATGATAATTGAAATTGAATGTTTTACTTTAAGCAAATATGAACTATTTAAAATTACACAAGTTTTATTATAAATATCGTTAAATACTTTATTCCTTGTATAAATTAATTATGTGGAGTTTAAAATAAATGTTGAACTGGACAAACTTTTGTGATTTTAAATCTTATAAAGGATTTCTTATAAACAGGTTCAGCTACATCTCATTAAAGGAGCCCGCTTATAGATATTTTGGCATTTTATTCAAAACTAAAAATCTACAGTAAAACATCCACTCATTATATAGGACCGTAAAAATTAATTTAACCTTTTTTATTTCTATTTATTTATTCTTATTCTTATTTATTTATTATTATTATTAGTATGTTTAGGTTAGGTTTAACTTTAGTTCTCAGTGGACCCATTTGCAGTTTGAGTTATTTTCTGTTCAAGTCAGTGGTCCACAACTAGTTTATTAAAGACCGTGGTATGTACTATCATGTCTGTGGGATAGTGCATATTAGAGATCTGTTGCTGCTTATCATTAAGAGTAGACGCTTTAGGGCTGCGTGTTGCGTCTCTCCTACTAACACTAATCTCAATAGGAAGCCGTGTTGTGTGCCCACGACAGCGTGCTTCAACCTTAATTGGATATAAGTACGAAAATAAATACAACCAACCAACAAAAAATGTGCAGCTTATGTGGCGGAAGCAAAGTTCTTCTGCAGATGATTTGTGGCAAACAGCTGACTTTTCACACGAAATAGCTACTCATTATCTAACTGTGATGGATGTCGTTAAACATCTTTTGTTTTTATTATATTTTTTAAAACAAAATGTAAACTTAATTACAATGAATAATTTAGTGTTTTGCAAATGCAGTGCTATATAATAAAATTGCCATCTGGTTAAGGTGTTTAACCTCTCATTGCAAATCTCCTAGTGGCGTGTCTATTTTCAGTTTCAAATTATCGTCTAGGTGGAATTAATCGCTATGAAACAGACGTGCTTATGATTACTGATTGAAGACTGATGTAATTACATATTTGAGATTAGTTAAATTTGACATTTAGAATGTGGAAAGTTTAAGGGCAAAACACGGTGAATTTCAAATGCACTGTAATATTCCAACACCTGCAATTGAGAAAATGACCACGGCAAAATAAACGCTGTGGCGAAATAGTGTCCACGGCATTTTTCACGACAATTTTATTGTAAAGTATACTTTATTTTTAATAATAAGAAAAAATACGCCTTGAAAAATTTTTCTCAGTCGCAACATATGTGCCAAAAAGTGAAAATACCGCGGCAGTCTCCGCGACATTGCCGATTACCTCTGGCAATTTCAAGGCTTGAATATTCTCAATTTTCAGTTCCGTGGGGTTAAGTTCATGCCCAACAATAACCTTAAAATGAAAAACATATCGGGAAAAGGACGACTGTCGTATGTACGCCCCCCCCCCCCCAATGCCACACCATGGATCCGTCCGAGAGAAACAATAGGCAAGTAATAATCGATATTAATGAAAACATTTCAAATGACAAATGATTATTGAAAGGTATACATGTAGTTACTTCGGGGCCCCGACATGTCTTGGTGTTTCTTGATGCTTGTTTATTTGGTGGTTTTATTTGTTTTATTTTTTATTTTACTTTTTTATTATAATTTGTTTTATTATTATTTTTAAAAAAATATATATATTTTTGGCATTAACACATATACCTAATGACACATTTCACTTTTGCAACCAAAGTGAAAATTAACATTTGGAAAATGAAACCGTGAGAAAAAAAACCCTCTAAACTCACACCAAAGTAATGAAAAGTGTGGTCTTTTATGAATAATGAAAAGATTAAAGGAAGCAAGAATTTTAAAAAAAAGTAATAATAATCATCATCACCAGAAGCTATTAGACATCAAACACACAACTTGATTGTTCAAAGCATTGCTAAGATAATCTTGAATTAAAGACATCCTTCTCTTTTAAATATATTTATAGAACGTTATGAAATATTTTTGACGTTATTATGTTAGGCTATAGAAGTCTAATTTTCGCAATATCTCTTCGGTTATTATTTGCAATTATTTAAAATTCGTGTTTGAACATTTCTCGTAGCCACTAGTTAATTTAGCGGTAATTTAGTATTGGTATTGGTGACGATTGTCAAAGCTAGAAAATCACAATTTGGTTATGAGAACACCTCTGCCGTCTAATGACAAAACTTAGTAACTAATGTTTTGGTAATAATTGTGTGTTTTTCTAGTTATTGAGTTATACCTGGTATATTGGACAAATGAATCGGTACAAAACGAACAGTTAGCATGTTTCCCTATTCCCGAAAGCTAGTAAGTCAGCGAATAAATCTCTGAAGTTTTAATCATCACAAAACCAGAACCAATATGACAGAAAACCACAGATCTGTTGTAAAAGAGTCCTATTCCCGGGTATTGGTATGAGCTCGTACATGTATGGCTCTACTAAAGTTTGTTGAGAGCATGTAGCCATATCACTCTCAGTTATTAATGCAAACAACTTTGTGTGCCCATAACGTCACAGATATGCGCCATCTCGCGACGAAACAACTTTGTGTGCCCATAACGTCACAGATATGCGCCATCACGCGACGAAACAACTTTGTGTGCCCATAACGTCACAGATATGCGCCATCTCGCGACGAAACAAGGGGAAAGATTTTAACGAGTTATGCTTTGACGAAATTTAGACGTCAAATACACACTTAAGTTGACATTATAAATTTGTTTAAATCTATTGCTCTGAGTGGGATAGATCCCACGACATGGCGTATTTGAGACGGATGCTATAACACTGAGATACACGTAGACCCATTCCATGCAACTCGAGTAGTGTTCTACATCGTCTTTAGAGAGATGTTTTAAACATATCAGATTATATGAACGGCGTATGAGATATTGGGGAGTTCTTGTATTTCATTTAAATAAACCTTCTTAAATTATGTACCAAAGATCATTGTTGTACTACAGTAGTACTTTGAAAATGTGATATACTGAATTACTTACATATATTCGTCGTCCCTCTTGGGGCACATCTCGTCGACAATGTTATAAAAGTGTTATTCAGTCTCCCTAATGGCATCCAGAATGCATTAGTGGAATGTAGTTTTTATTGTAATCAGGGTCAAAGGTGTTAGTAACCTTTTAAGATATACATTTTTCATTTTTGTTTTCTATGTTACACGGCGTCTTAACATTTTTAAAGACCCCTTTCTACTAATAGAAAGGAATAGCCTATGTAGCGGTAAAGGGTTTCTTTATGAAATATGCTTCACAACTATCGTGAGTTTAAGATCTATTATCTCGCCTCCATGTAAAATTCTTTTAATCCCATTGGCTGTTTGCCGGTTGACAAATAACCGTATCTCCCTGTAGGCGGAGTCAATTTTTCTTATACCCCGTCTGTAATTTTCAACAATTTACTGCCACCCCAATTATA
>JAULBS010132102.1:0-13328 GCA_032355785.1 Symmetromphalus regularis
TAACGCCGGCTCGAAATATAAAAAAAATTACTTTTGTCTGCCGTTTAAACATTATAGAACCAATGGACAAACCAACCTAGACAAAAAATAGGACATTTTTTTTTCGAAAAATATCAACATTAATGACGTAAGTTATATATTTTGTTTTTTATTTGTCAAAAACCATGTTTCAAGTAGCGCAAACAGACTCTAGTATTTTTTCGCCTAGGTTCACGCAAACTAACGTAATCAACAAAAATCCATGTTCCAAGTAGCGTAAACAGACTATTGGTCCAAATGTGATGGGTGAACGGGACTGGGGAAAACTGGTTAATTTTCACGTCCTTCCACTAAGAAAATATATTTTAAAAATACGAGAAAGGGGGCGGATCCCCTGCGGCAGGGTCTCTCTGGGTTCCCCTGGTTCCGCTACGGTCGTCGTCTTCTATCACATTAAATTTATCTAACTTTAGACCTAAAAATCAGTTGTGCTACCTCAACCGCTCGCCCTCCTGAACGAGACGGAGGAATAATGGCACCATAGGCATAGATTTTTTTTTAAATGTACTTTATTCAATGCAATTTCTATGTCAAAATACATGAAAAATGTTTTACAATGTCACAGGAGGTATAGTTTCACGCGAAACGATGTCAGTTCTGCAGTAAATATATCTGTAAAATATGTCAGTAAATCCAAAGGAAGCCAATCAACACATTTAATTAAAATATGTACATAAATTTTAAAAAGAAAAAATGTCGTGGATTGTTGCAGTTTGCATTAATTATTGGTCGGACTACTTAAGTGCTACATTTAGGGCCGGTCTTAGCAGCTGCGGGCCAAATTGAGTTGATAATTTTTTTTGGCGGGGCTCCCAGACTGTTAGAACTAGAAGGCAGATTTACTTGACAAGACTTGAGTAGATTAGCGTAGCACTGGGGTCTGGGCCTATTTAATTTCGTGTTTTTATCCAATTAAGGTTCAAGCATGCTATCACGGGCACTTGACTGAGTTTCCTATGCTATCTGTCTACGACATTGTCCAAAACGGACGGGCTGCTTATTGATTATTGATTATAAATAATCAATAAGCAGTAAGTTTCTGAACTATCTACAACAGAGATAAAGAGGGGTAATAACGTTCGCTTCGGACTGGCTCGCGCTTCTTCGAATAGTGGACGGAAATCTTCAAATGTTACCGAGAACAGTCGAATGAAACCAGGGGAGATAAATTAATTTGATACTGGCTGAAAAAATATAGGTTTCAGTAAATCGGCGGATTGAAATGGCTGATAGGTTGACTCAGTTGCAAGATGCAGTGAATCAAGTATGATTTAATACCAATTCATTGCATGGTAGTTTAAAAATAATAATTTGCCAATTGAAAATGTATCGTATTTGACCAATCTATTGTTCATCTTTTTTTCAAGTAGGATTATTTTAAACTGGTTGCATACCACTATTATTTTTTAAATGTTTATTATAAACATAAATTTACAGTGTCATCAAGAAAAAACTAAAATGTCCACAGCAGTTTTAGCGTAATGTATACTTTATTTTTAATAACAGTAAAAACATAAACATTGAATTTTTTTTTTTTTTGTCTGTGGCAAATAAAAGTGTTGCAGAGAATGAAACTCTGTGCCTGTGGCAATCTCAACAGCATTCTGATTGCCGAAATCAGTTTCTGGGATTGTACAAGTAAAGGCAGAAACAAAAATTGATATATTGTCCTTTGTCAGGTGCCTGTATAAAAACTTATATATTTTAAAATATAATTTGTATGTGATGTGTTTACGTGTCTGCCTGTGAAGCGGTCAATCGTCACATCGATCCCTCTCTGTGGACCCATATGTACTTTGAGATATTTTCTGTTCCAACCAGTGGTCCACACCTGGTTCATCTGTGGAACAGTGCATATAAAAGACCCCTTGCCGCTTATCGGAAAGAGTAGCCTATATGGTGGCAATGGATTTTCTCTAAAATAAATATCAGAATGACCATGTGATTGATGTCCAATAACCAATGATAAAATAAAAATCAATGTGCTCTAGAGGTGTTGTTAAATAAAATAAACTTTTCTTTTCATCTGTGCTTAAAAAATCTTGAGAGCACGAGAGAATATGGATACATGTACCAGTACAGTGCTCGGCCTGGAATATATATATTTGTCACTACAGAGATTAAAAAAAATTGCCATATTCCTAATTTTGTAGCCACATTGAAAAATAAATCTCCACAATAGGTTTTTATCTTTTCAATTTTTTAAAATTATTACATTTATGTATGATGAAGGCTTGTATAGCTAACATGTTTGATTCAGTATGAAGGTTTCACAATACTGTTCTGCAAATATCTGAAATATAACACATTTTGGGAGAGGATGCAGTTTGGTACTTTAGGATATACATGTATTGTGCTACCTGGCATGTTACTGCATGGCTTTCTAGACCTAATGTAAATGGTTTATTTCTTGCAGCAAGCAGACCACTTCTGTAACAGCATTGGAATTCTTCAACAATGTGCCCAGCCCAGCTCCTTAACCGAGTTTGAAAAACCTGCTGGAAAGTCGCCAACACCACCACAAGAAGGTCATTAAATGTGTATATGCAAGAATGTTGAAATTGTGTGAACAGTCGTATCATTTGTACATTACATTTGTATCTCTACATTTATATTGTCAATTTTTCATTTACACTTATTAGGGGATCATCTACAAGCTGTCAGTTGTATGTTAATTTAACAGCATGTTTTGTAAATGGTTTATACAAAAGGAAAGGGTTACCAAAAATATTTTTAGAATAGCTTATAAAAAAATCAGTTTTGGCAGGAATTATTATTACATCGGTGACATGTTCTGGTTGGAATGTATTTTCACAACTGAGGATTCAGTATTATATCTGACATATATAAAATACAATACTATTACTAGAATAGCTTTACTTTCCAAGCTAAAGCAGTATATATGTATTTAGTATCAGGATTATAGCAAACTATAAGATTGGCAGGGGTGGAATTCACAAGGGCATTTGCTGCCAGTCCTCTTAAAAATCTTTCACATTTGCTGTTATAAATTATGTCTATTGTGTTATCCTGATCGCAAGACAATCCATGCCAAGCCACCGACTGAGTTTTAACTTGGCATGGGCAGATCTGGTAATTTTAAAGGGGTGCATTTGAAAGAATAAGAAATTTAATACTGAAAGCATGAAAATAAGTTAATATCTAATTATGCTATAAAGGGAGAAAATAAAAATTGGTGTTCCAACCATCCCTGATAGATACAAAATCATGCATATTTTATAACCATTCAGATATGAAATGTAGGACTGTATATTCATATTTATTTTTTCACTTGTTTCAGATTATGCAGTGCTTTTCTCAAAACTGATTGCTCGGACTGCAAAGGACATTGATGTGTTAATCGATTCTCTGCCAAGTGAAGAGTCAACCTTTGAGCTTCAGGTACTTACCAGCTGTACACTCAGGGGATCAGCTGTAGGTGGTGGGGGTTGACACAGCAACTGTCAATATTTGACTATGCAAATACGGGATAGTGATTGCCAATGTTTTTAATTTATTTTCTATTTGTTGGGTGGGTGGTTGGTCCAACAGTATTTGTTTAGCAACAAAGGATGTCCACTTTCTGTGTAAAGTACAGCACTGCTAAGTGCATATAGCTTAGCTTTCATGGAAAGTAAGTACCTGTTGACAGAGAAAATCGAAGGTTTTTAAAATGCCTTTTCTGGCTAAGACCATCAAACTTTAATAGACCCTTCAGTGTACTTCGGTATGTTTGTGCTAAGACCACATGGCTAAGTGTTAAATTGAGATCATAAAGAGAAATAATGTTAAAGATTATTATTTTGGCATTTTATTTCAATTTTTCGAAGCAAAGGGGGGGGGATAATTATATGTGATGATGTCCCCACTCACCCCCCAGTATTTTCGCACTTGGTTCTGTTTGTATTTTGAAATAATAAAAGATGGGAATTAGAGATTTCAGCTTTAAGAATGGTGCTAATGTTTGGTAGATTATTTTCAGATGGCAAGTCTGCGTAAACTAGAAATGGAGAACCAAGAATCATCCAGACATCTTGAGTCCGTCGTCCACTCGGGTGAAGTTCTGTTGGCTAACATCCAGGACGCCCTGCACGACATTGCACAATCACAACTCCACTGTCAGGCTATGGAGACCACAGACACTATGTCATAATATCAAGGTATTAAGCACTAGTTATAAATTTACACATTTTTAATAATTGATAATATCTACAGCTTCCATAGTAGCTTACAGCTTAATTAAAAAAGTGTATTTTGAGAAGTTTTCACCATATACTAATTATAGAGAAAAAGTAGTTTTTTATTGTAATATTGACCCCTTTTTCTATTTAGTTAGGTTTCTAGAAACACATAATACTTTTGTTTAGGCCTTATATGTTTAATATGATACTTTTGAATTCTGGGATCACAGTGATAAATATGTGTTATATAGAGGACTTTGTGAATGTGTAACAGTCATAGAATGATAACTTTTTTTAAAACTTATTTCCTTTACTGTTGTGTTTTTCAGTTTATGTAGACCATACATTTTGTTCTGATACACCTGACCACGAGTCTGCCTCTGCGAAGATCACTTGAAATCAGAAGAGCGCTAAAATAGAAAATGAAGATAGTCGTCTAGACAGCAGTCCCACATACAAGATAGGCTATCCTGTGCACTTGTTACTGGTTTTACTGGTTGTTAACATTCCATGTGGGTTTAATATTAAACACAAAACAATTCTAGCAGGGTTCTTACTGGGGTTATGCAAACCTGGAAAGTTACAAAATTTCTTAATAACTTATCCAGTCTCTTTGAAAGTACTGGAAATGTTATTTTTTATTAAAAGGCACTGGAAAGTTATTGAAAATCATATTTGTATTTTCATTAACGAGGCCTTTAAATCTACCAACTAGATGTGGGCTTTAAAAAATACTGAAAAGTTATCAGAAAATAGTGTCTCACGGTTATGGAAGGTTATGGAATTGTATTCAGCCAAACATAGGAATCCTCTAATAGATTGCCAGATGGGTATTTGGTCTTGAATGCAAGGCTTATTTTATGATATTAAGATGCAGCTGGAAAGCTTACTCGGTCATTGATGATGTGTTGTATATTAACATGTAAAGAAAGAGGCTATTTTCTAATAAGCCAGAAACAGTTTTTGTGACTGATAAAAGATAATGGGAATAAGAAAGAATATGTACTAAATGGAATAAAATCCCTTGTATGAACAATACTAAAGGATCTGGTGTGTGGCATCTCATCTGTTGTTCAAAGTGTGTGTGTATATAAATATATTTTTGTATAAAAAAATCAGGTTTCTTTAGACTAAGTCTACCATATATTTAACAACTGCTGATAAATAAACTCTGTGCTTGTCATTACTTTTGTTTTGTACATACAAACACTTGACAATTCCAAATCACTGTTCAATAATAAATATATACTGTATGTCAGAATTAATTATATCATACAAATTTTGACAAATGCACCAAGGACAAAGCCATAATTTGATCATTATCAGTTGTAAGATAATTTTTAGATTGCATTCAACCTCACCAGGTATTCTTCATCAACTGAATAAGGTCGTAAGTGACAACCAGAGAATTAAAAAACCAAACAATGCATAATTGAGTCACAAAAAGGAGTTTGTGGTTAAAGGAGGTGATCCATCATAAACAAAATACAATCTGTGGATAAAAGGGGGAGAGTGTCGAACCACTGCAGGCCCTTAATATACATTTTATCTTATTGATATAACAACTTTCTTTTGATCTTCAGTTTAAATTAAACAAATTTATTAAGAAATTTAACGACATGAACTGCATTTTCAATTGAAACAATTGTTGTATTTTAAACTGAAACACTAGATACATCATTTGAAACTGAAATGGTTGATATGGTATTTGAAACTGTATTCAATGTATGAGAGAAATGTGTTCTGATGAAATAAATAGCTATCAGTCTCAGTATTATTAATGTGTTATGTTATTATTTTGTAATGTTAAAATAAAGAAACAAGTTTGGTTTTAATACAGTCTTCATGTCATTGTTAGTTATTTTTAAGATACGTACACACTAATACGAAGTTTTTTAATTTCCTATGACAGTTATGATCAAATTATATGGATAAAACAATTGGCGATTTAATGGGGGTGGTGTGTCAGAACACCTGAATCTGCCTATGTTAAAGCATTCTTTAAGGTCCAAGGAAAGACACAAATAGTTTGTGCACCAGGGAGATCATTTTTTGTTTTCTAAATTATTTTAATTATTTGTTATTTATTTGAGGGGGTGGTAGTGCTATATGTGTATGGAGGTGAGGAGGCTTGAAATTTTACAGTAAAATTATTTGGATGTGATTTTTGATATTTTTTTCTTAAATGTTTGCTTTTTTAATGATCCAGTGTATTTTCACCCCAACGCCAATATAATTTTATCAGTGTATTTTCGATGTATAAAAGGATGTGGACCACTTCCAGCTTTAATGCTGTAAATCTTTATCCTGGTTGTAGGCTATTATAATTATACATGGTTGTACCTTACCTAAAATCATTGAGGTGGCAGTTACAATAGGGAACACAAGGTTGATGTGGGAGATTGTAGGTGCGGGACAAGAACATTTTCAAAAATTAATCACACCCCACCCCTTTTGGTGCAGTGTTTTCTTATCTGTTATGCTAGACACAGCCTTGTAACGACAATTAATGCAAAATATTAAATACATACGGGGACAGACAGACACACACAGCAATTTTGTTTTAATCAAAGATCTGGGACAGCTTTTTCACAAAATAATTATTTCTATGTAACTAGAGCCAACATTCCATCTGTCAGATGTTAGAAAATGTTTCAAGTAATGCAAACATTTGTACTCCAAAGAAGGCACCTTGCTACTAATTTCGCACACACCCTCCATCCATGTTATATTAGCTACGACTATGCAAATATCCAAAATCAAAAGTATTTATTGTAATTTCCGTATACACTTTTACAGATTCTGAAGTTATCTGATCGTCCTTACTTGTCTGTCTTAAGTTTTAAGTATTTAGGGGCGTAGCTATCGGGCGTGTGAAGGGCGGTTAACACATTCAAATATTTTATGGTCTAATTAACTCATTCTAGAATTTCTGCAATGAATCGTCTGGTTTATGAAATAAATGACTATTGCTTACATGCATTCTTTTTTATTTTATTTTATTGAGTATATATTTTACAGGGACGTTGGAACGAAATTCATATGGGGTGAGGGTGGGGCTGCTCCCGTTTCTGAACATCAAAAATTGTCGGTGAATAATTTAACTTTGAATAAAAAAGATATTTAAGGAAATTACCCGGCTCCAACACCCTTGTTTTAACAGTGACTACATACATGTATAAAAGTTACCACAATATACATAAAGTTTAAAAGCTATTTAAAACTCTGCTATATTTAAGTTAATATCCATGCAGTGTAGACGAGGATTTAAATGACATCGCTCCAATTTTTCAAGTCTATATAGTAGACATGTACTTTTTTCACGATTTATTTCTATAATTTAAAAAAAAAAAATCCCTTTTCCTAAGTGGAAGGACGTGAAAATTAGCAATTTTTTCCCCAGTCCTATTCACTCATCACATTTGGAACCCTCCGACCCCTTTAAGGAAATTACCCGGCTCCAACACCCCTGTTTTAATAGTGACTACATACAGGTATAAAAGTTACCTGGTCTAAAGGGAACGTTTTTAATTATATCCATTATTGATGAGTTGGACTGTATTAATCTTGTTAAAATGCGTGATTATCAATCGGATATCATAGGACGTTTTGAGGTCGCTGATGTTACAAGTTGTAAAGTATGTTATGTCTCACATTTTATAAATGATGCATTAAATTTCTTAATAAATTTGCTGAAAGCATTTTGATTTTAATCATGAAGTATAAGGAATAGCCCAGGACCTGGAAACTTTGCATGGATACAAAAAATGTATATACCACAATATATATAAAGTTTAAAAGCTATTTAAAAGTATGCTATATTTAAGTTAATATCCATGCAGTGTAGACGAGGATTTAAATGACATCGCTCCAATTTTTCATGACTATACATGTACAGTAGCGGATCCAGGGGGGTCCAGGGGTCAGGTCCCACCCTTCCTCCATTTCCAGATTATTAATTTTTTAAAAACATTTTCCGAGTGGAAGGACGTGAAAATTAAAAAAAAATTCCCCATATCGATTCACTCATCACTTCTAGAGTCTCCCCCTTTTCAGAAATCCACATTTGGATTCACTAATAGATCAAAGGGGTGTCCGGACCCCCCCCCCTTTATCACGATTTATTTCTATAATATTTAAAAAAAAAAGATTCCCCTTTTCCCGAGTAGAAGGCCGTGAAAATTAACCATTTTTTCCCCAGTCCTGTTCACTCATAACATTTGGAATACCCCGCCCCCTTCAAAAACCCATATTTGGACCCCCCTTTCAGTATTCCTGCATCCGCACCTGGTGTAGCCTGATGTAGACCTACATAAAGTTTGTAAGATGAGACCTATTCTAGAATTTAAAAAAAAAATTGTAATTCAAAGAATCGGGAGTAGTTCTCATACATTTTGTTATTGTTTTAAAATCTAACCAGTTGTTATGCATGCATAATATATTCTAATGGGGTTGCATTGCTCAGTCATCTGTAATTACTGTACTTCCATTGATATATGTATTTTAAAACGTAAGCTTTGTGTTATTATTTGATTTAGTGTATTTGCTTACTCTGTACTGATTAAGTCTATACAAAAAGACTACACAGGTCTGTTTAAAACTATTTCGTCACTTTATTTACCGCACCATGCAATCGAATAAAACAGATGCTCAAATAAATAACTATTAGTTGAATAAAACACGCATTGTAACATGTGTCAACAATGTGACATAATAAATGTGTCACTTATTTATGAACCTATAGGGTGTAAACTGTCTGTATATTATATCACGGAAAAGGGGGTGTGTTTGAAATTTATATGTGTCACCGAAATAGACACGTTTTCAATGGGAGTTTCCTTTGACGGATGTCACAGCAGACTCGTTTTGATTGGATAAATTCTAGGGCTATCCCAATGACGCCATAAACAGCGGAAGAATATATTATTTCTCGAAACATATAGTTCTTTGCTTCTGCGAAACGTTTACTATAACAATAAAAATAATTAATGATATTATGTCACCATTGCATACGCTATCATTTATCTACGCAGGCAAAGCCATAAGTTTTTGGAGTTAATATCAGCTACAATTATAACTATTTCGGGTATTTCTTTAACGTTAAAAACTGCATTGAAACTACTAACTAAACAACAACCAGTATGTTATTATTAGTTTAGAATGAATCATTAATTATTATACCCACTTTATTCCTGTAAATTTTGACAACGCCACTTTTTTCCCATTCAAAACGGTATCACATTAAACACAATTTTATCATGAAATGATGCATTTTATGGGAAAGCTTTGTATGTTAGGTTTATTTTTTAAATTGTGTTGAGCTTCTGTTTTGGTTAAGATTATGTTTTCTTTTTTCAATGATTTCTCTCACATATTTGAAATGTTACGCAAAAATACAGTTTTGTAGAACGGATTTAGACATTTTAATAAAGAATGGAAGCCACAAAAGGAGTAGTGCAACAAAGAAAAAAATAAACAGTTTGTAAAGAAAGAAAAGTAGATTGGCATCCCTTCATTTTCCCCAGGATCCATTTGCAACACTTTCACGACGTTACATAATAGGTTCGTAAATGCCAGGGAAGTTGTTTCCGTGGGTTGTTTTTCATCTTCAATTCAAACTGCTAAAGACGGATCTAGAGGATTTATAACCAGAGACACACTCTGTTGCCGCGGTACAAGTTAACACTCTATTGCCGCGGTACACATTAAACAATAATTTAAAATGTAAAACACAATGATAAGAATGCCTCTTTATGATCCACTCTAGATCTGCCCGTGTCGAGTCTATAGTTTTGTTTTGTTGGAAACGACGTACATTGATTTATTAATCATTGGCTGGTGGATATTAAACACATAAAGTAATTTTCACTTAAAGTAATTTTCACAAGTGGTCACCAGAGGAAACCTGTCGTATTTTCATTAGCATTACATGTACATACAAATTATAATTTGAACTTACTTCTATTCTGACTTGGTGCTTTGATAGTGATTAGCGAAAGCCTATATTAATGTTAAAACATTCGAAACCAGGAACGACTGAATCGGTTACGATTTTGAGAAAAACTTCTGAATCAAATATATAATTAATTTTCGTTGAATAATTGTTGTAACCGTTGGTATTAACAACTATTTTCTAGTTACGGGTTACACTAATTAGTTAGCCTACTCAATGGACATTTGGCAAATGATTTGCGTAATTGTGTTTTTAATTATCAAGCTGAAAGCTACGATGTGTAATTAATTCATCTGAAACATTCGCATAATAATGCATGGGTTGTTTTTAGTGTTCATTGGTGTTTGATATGTTATTATTTAAATTTAACTTAGTAATGATAAGACTGCAAGTTTTAAACACTCATTTTTGGACTTGAATGTCAAGCAGCCATGATGTAAGTGCTAAGCGGAAACTACGTCATAAGCATCGCTATAATAGCTACCGTAACATGCGCGGTTCTATGGGAGTAAGAGGGCTCACCAGACGCTCGCCCTCCCCCAATTTCCGGGCAATGTACCTTTTTCCAGTGTAAACCCTTCGGCGCTCGCAAGGTCGGGCTTCGCCCTCCAATGTTGCGCCCCCTATTCACAATTGATGGAACCGCCCCTGTGTAATATCTCTGGTATAGCTATCACTACAATTAGAACTTCTCGAACTGTTTTATGTAACTATGTTAAGTTCAGGAATATGATGTTCAATATGTTAACTTGATTGTATAATTCCTATAGATGTTCATCAGTAACGGATCCGGGGGGCCCTTTTCGTGTATTTTAAATTATATATATATGTCTTCCGAGTGAAAGGACGTGGAAATTATCCATTTTTCTCCAGTCATGTTCACCTATCTCATTTGGACCCCTCCACCCCCTTTCGGAAATCCTGCATCCGCGCCTGTTCATTCATGTACATCACACTAACTCATAATGAAACTTAATTAATTTATGTGTTTTATGTTGTCCAAAACTATAGTTATTTACATACAAGTATGGTGCCAGTGTTTGACATTTTGAAAAAAACCTTATCATAGATACTAGGAAGCTATTTAATCGCTTTGTTGACAGTTATTTATGAATGCCTTCGGCGAAGACACCTGTTTTGAACATTATCACATTTTTTCTTTCAGATTCGCCCACGCACAGACTCATTAATTGTATAATTTTTCACACTGCATAATAGTTCACACACCTTCTAAATAATTCGTCCATTTGATTGATTGATTGACTGATTTGATCATTTAGGCTTTGCGAATTGGTTTACCCGATTTTTCCCTATAATAATAAATTAAAATTTATAAATTTGAATAGTCATTGTAGAAGCTTTATTTGAATTTGTTTGGTTATTTAAATGTGCATTAGAGGCGTCGTTAGATAAAACAAACTTTACTCTACTTTTCTTTGCATTTGATTAGATGGAGTTTTTTAATTTTTGTTGTTATTATTTGTTGTTTGTTTCTTCTTCTTTTCTTTAAAGCTGTTGAGTCGAAATCACTAATATGCATCAAACAGTATGTACATTAAAATAAATGACATAGAATAACCATATCTATTTATCTGAATTATATAGGGCCAATATTAATAACTAAATATGTTTGGTGGACGAAACATATGTATTTTGAATGTTTATTTAAAAACAATTCTGATATAAGACGTATTTCCTATCTCATTTCTTTTAGTATGTTAAAATTTGATTGTGAATAAGCTTTTCTTTTAAAGTACAATATTAATTTATCTGTTTGATAAATTGGGAAACATGGTCTGTACTCATTGGATGAAATGTACGTATTTGAAGGATGAAATATACCGTGGAGAAATTCCTCATTTCGCCCAACCAAACCCACAAACTTTCAGACTTTTTTCAGGTATGACACAGCGTAGGTATTTTGAAACAAAAGATAACACACTGACCATATCTTTATTATATTTTTATTTAGTCTGTTCGATCGACTACGGGTAAAAAACTATAATAAATGTTTAGTAAATACAATATGCAATGAAACCGGAACTACTTCCGCGAATCTCTCCACGGTGGCCGCCATCTTTGTGGATAAGCAAGGTCGGTCAGCAGTAGAAGCCACCATCAAAGAGCAGTAATCTTAAATCTTGACTGTTTATGAATATATTTAGTGTTCGGTCAACAACAAATCTAACTTATCTGGTGAACGGCTATGTCCCAGATTCTCCCTATTCGGTTTCAGGAGCACCTGCAGGTGAGTCCGTTTCGCCGGGTGTCATGCTGTCTGTATTTTTACACGCCCCTATTGAAGATGGCTGCCTAGTAAAATAATGTTTGTGCATTAAGTATCCACGCTAAATAGCTTGTTTGATGATTAATTGTTACTTTGTCTAGTGCCACACAGCTTTATATTCGTGCTGATTACCGTTGATTGGATAAGCGGTTTGTGATCGTGAACATTATTTTCACTGGTGACTTGGCACTTCCATCTTAAAACCGGAAGATGTTATTTTGCTTTTGCAATTGCACGACGATGTAAATAGATAACAAGTTACTTGTTGGATATTGGATCACAAATAAAAAAAAAATTAAATCCATATAGTTATTTCAATAATTAAACAAATAATTTTTTTAATGTATTTAAAATAAGGCTATTGAATGTTGAGTGCATGCATGAGTCATTCATTTATTTTTATTTAATGTGTCATGTTAATGAGATAGTTCCAGATATTGTCCATATGCTTTAACATTTATCATGCATACAGTATATATACTATATAGTTATTTCTTAAGTGGGCTCCACCCCTTATATCTGTACCTTGACCTGTCACCTAATAATTTATGTAAATAGTGTTATTATGATAGTATGTTGTATTCATATTCATTAAATTTAAATATTACAGGAATAAGATTGCACTGGTAAATCACTTTTTAAATTTTAATTAAAAGAAAGTAATGTTTGGTTAATAATAGCCAGGGCATCTAGAATTTTTTTAAAATCCTCTAGCCATGGGATCAGTGATTTTCAAAATTCACTAGCCCGACGTAGAAATTCACCAGCCCTACCTCCTAACACTACAAAGCAAAAATAAAACTCAAACTTGACAATCGGATTGACTCGCTAATTTAGCATGATTTTCAAAAAATCGATTGCACAAAAC
>JAULBS010132112.1:0-13327 GCA_032355785.1 Symmetromphalus regularis
TCCAACCAGTAGTCCACAACTGGTTTATCAAAGGCTGTGGTATGTGCTGTCCTGTCTGTGGGATGGTGCATATAAAACATCCCTTGCTGCTTATCGGAAGGAGTAGCCTACGTGGCAGGAGTGGGTTTCCTCTAAAGACATATGTCAGAATGACCATATGTATGACGTCCAATATCCGATGATGAGATAAAAATCAATGTGCTCTACAGGCATCGTTAAATAAAACAAAAACTTTAATGAATCAAAGTTAGATAAGAAAGTTGATAAATTTGATTTATACTATGTATACTGAAGCACGACAAGAGTTTGTGTATTTATTTTTTACAATATGGCAAAATAAAATGTATCACTTATCAAAGAACATAAAATTGGGCTTGTATCATTATGCTGTGGTAAGGGATTGTAGGAGTTCTACTCTGCTAAATTTGCCCTTGACATTGGATTGTTGGTGTACCACTAGAATAAAAATGTTTTGAATTATTACTCTTTGCATATTAGGTGATTTAAATTTTTTATCCATTCTGTATCTTTTGATAAAATGAATAAATGTTTGTCTATTTTGATAATCTAGTAAATCCTATATTGAAACCTTATTATTTTTATTTTTATTTGTTTATTAATCATTAACTATTATATAGATTTCCATGTTTTGTATTGTCTCATATACATGTATATTTTATTTAGATGTATATTTGTAACACCTGGGATACGAGCAGTGATGTACGAGCAATCCAATACACACGAGTCATTACAATGATATAACATTGAGTGTTTGTATTTTAGGATAACCCAGAGTCTGGTGTATTGTATCTGCTGCGAGGTCTGTTGAATGTTCTACAAGACTACACCTGGGATACGAGCAGTGATGTACGAGCAATTCTTTACACCCGAGTTATAGCAATGTTATCAGCTTCCTGTCAAGAGTTCTATCTGTATCATGTTGATAAAGGTCTGTTCTCACTTCACTCTTATATAACAAATATTACTTTTTTATGTATTCATTTCAACATTTTTATCTCTGCTGTAGAAGTTAAAACAATAAGATTAAATCATTTTCATGGGTACATGGAGGAAGGGCCGGATCTAGATCTTGGAGGACCTAGGGCACTTCAGGTTCAGGGGTCCCTCACCATAGAAATTAAATTATATGACAAATAAAAAAAATGAACTAAAATGAATGACTAGAACTAATTTTATAGTTATTATATTTTTTATAAAGGAAATCCTTAGACCGGAGAGCCCCTCTGGCGGGGGCCCCTGTGACATTTGCCCCCTTATAAATTCGACCATGGATGGAGGGACAGGTTCTGGTGGCACGGAGCCTTCTAGCAGTTGCCCATTTCCTGTGTGTTTGCATACTTAGGCCTGCTTTGGTAACATGAATAGTTAATTGTGTCGCACCTGTTTCTCTACTCCTGTTCTTGTAATCGAAAGGGTGGTGGGGGTGATGTTTGTGAGGTTTTTTGGATATCGAACAAATCATTACCTTTACGGTATCAGATATTTTAGCAAAGTCATTCCAGACTGAGTTCATTTCAAAAGGAGCAAATTGTCATACCAGATTGAGTTTCCACCACTTCAGATTTGTGCTCATTTTTAATATTTTCAGATTCATTGGTTTATGATTATATAATAAATACTCTTAACTGTTGAATGTATTATTATTTGTAATAGTCATTACCTGTTAGTTTAATCTGTTTTTATCTTTTCTTTTTTTTTCTTCAGTTGATTCAAATGATATGATGTATGCCTCTGATCCTAAGTATGTTAATGAAGTGGAAACAATCGCCAACACTTTAGTAGATGAAGTACTTTCTCATTTAAAAACACTGGCTTTACCAGAGGTAAGTCAGCCATTATATATATTAAAACAAAAAAAGATTTACCATACTTTAAATATGTCTACACTTTTTCCTTTTTTCTTCTTGCCTTTGCAGCACTCCATATTTGTCAACATCTTGCAATCAAACTTCTGTGTCTCTTATGGCTGTTACAACTAATTACGTTATTACTAAGCAACTGCTATGGCAGGCTTATTCTGACTGTTTTATAAAGAAATTAGGGAGCATAGCAAAAGCCAATAAAATGAAACTGTTTTGTTTTCTACCATGTCTTTTGCCCCTCCAAATGGGAATTAACAGACTCATAGATAATGTTGTCTTTACTATTGTTTCAAGTGGAAATTCAATGTTAAACTTTTGAGAGATAAAAATAGATTTTTTATTTTTCTAGTGAAGTTTTTTAATTGAGGAAAGGAAATGGCCTCCTTTGATATTTTAACCCTCTTTACTCTCAAAACCATTTCATTTCTTTTGTTTTTCAATACATTTGCTTCCTTTCTTTTAATACCTAAGCATACCAGAATGTGATGGGATCTAATGATAAACCTTGACATGAAGCATTTGAAGTTATTTGCATTATTTTTCTTCTTGGCACTTTAAAACAAATATGTTTTCTGATTCTTTTACTATATTATGTGCTTGATTTATTTTACTTACAGACATCTCGAAGACAAAGTTCAATCTGTTTGGAATTGGTGCAGACGATAGTTGCTCATGGTGACGTCAGTAAAACATCCCTTCAAACTCTTGTGACAAATCTGTGGAACTTGGCTCAGAAAAATAAACAGGAGGATTCTAAACAAATGGTAATTTGATATTGTTATTCTTAGATTATAGATATATCAACCACCTTTATTGTATTTGGTAATAGAAGCAGGATGTAGCTTAAAAGGTAAAGCATCAGTGAAGTACAATATGTAGTTGGGTCAATTCCCTTTAGCAGACCAATTATTTAAATATTGGTGTAACAATGACCTGGTGGTTTTGTATCTGTGGGAAGGTGTATATAAAAGTTCCCTTGCTGCTAATCATAAAGAGAAGCCCATGTGATAGCAGGTTTCATCTCAAGACTATGAGTCAGAAATACCATGATTTTTACACCTACTAGCCACTGATAACCAGTATATTTGGGTATCATTAAAAACATAATACTTTATTTATATCTGTAACAGAAACTTCACACCTGTCCGTTTTAAAGCTAATGTATTGGAACTTGTATATTGGCTACATTTTCTAAATCTTTTTGTAAAATGAACAGATTTATTTGGTATTTACGTTGTGTTGCCTATATATGTCTGAAGTTATGCCGCTTTAAAAATGTCTTGATTTATTGAAAATAGAAATTTTCTTTCTTTGATTGCAGGCAAGACTGTTAGATTACATCAAAAGAAAAGGAAAATCTGCAGACGGCCGACCATTTCAAGAACTTTCTTCAAAGTTATCTGTGAATGTGCACTAGATTCAGAAAATTCTTACTGTCTTCAGTTATCTTTAAATATGCATTTGACAAAGAATGTGTGAAAGTGGTTTATTATTGAAACATATTCATAACAATGTTGTTAAAATGAGTTTGATGTGTTTAAACAAATTAAACCTGCTACAGAATACTGTTAACCCCACCACCAGTAGTAGCAATATACATATACATATATATGTACATGACAGTTGATTTTATTTTTTATTTATTTTTATTTTTTTGCAAATCAATTTTGGACACAATATTTAAGAAACAAATGTAATCATCATGATAATATACTTATAGAACTTTGAGAGTCTGAAATTAAAACTACAAACTCCAATGTCATGACCATGCCATTTAGCATGGTGTCATACTGAATGGTTTCATGATATTATAGTTTTTAGCCTTCAGTCAAGACTCAGTTTTATAAGCACAAGGTCTGGTATTTTGTAACAAAAAAACAAAAGTATATTATTCTATTGCATTGAATTAATATCCTATTGAATACATTTGACCTAATATCTGTATAAGAAGATTATAAGATTGTATGAAAAGATGTAGGAAATTGTTATATAATTCATTTTTTTAAAGAAGAACATGTGTAAAAAAGACAATTATTATATTAGATGTATATATAATAAAGAGATTAGAACTTTCATACATTTATGTGATGTTAGTACTGAATATTAAAAATAATACTGACACATTATGTTCACTAAACTCTGATATAATAATATATATATATAATTTTATGTAGTAATATATACTAGTAACAATATAAGTATAATTGTAATGAACTTGTATTTGTTTTTTATCAGAATGTTATGTGCCAAGTTTTTGTTGATTTTTCAAGTGAGTGGATGTTATAACACTAGAATGAGATTAAAGACACTCACCCCAGTTATTAGATATTGTGTCATATTTTTGGCTATTGCAGCATTTTGTACCATCAAAATTATACACAGGGATTTTAAAACATAATTTATTCATCATAAATTAATAAACTGTTATATTATTTTTCCATCTAGGTTAGTGGTTGTATTTATTTTTGTGCTTATATCCAATTAAGGTTCAAGCACGCTGTCCTGGGCACACAACTCTGGTTCTTTTCTATCTGTCCAGGACAGAGGTTAGTGTTAGTAGGAGACATGAAACCCGCTGCTTTTCTATAAACAGCAAGGGATCTTTTATATGCACTATCACACAGACAGAATAGCACATACCAGTTGTGGACCACTAGTCGATGTAAGTGGTATACACCTACTCACTGAGCCTCTCACTATGGGTTGGAGCCGATACCGAGATTAAAAATCCTTTGCCTCTGCTGAGATTTGATCTCAGTACCTACCAGCCTCGAGTCCGATAGCTTAACTACTGCACCACGGAGGCCGGTTATGAGACATTTGAACACAGAATTGTATATAATAGGTCATCTAATCTACAATCTGCTTTTATAGGTCGTTTAATCTCCTGTTTGTTGAAGGTTACATCATCCCTTTAGAGCACTAGCTAAAGATATGTGAAGATCAAAATGTTTTGACTTCACCTTGCAGTTATAATTTTTAGCTTAGAATATCCATGTAGGTACATCCAACGTTTATTGTCTTGATCTTTGCTCATAAAGCAGTTGATATGAAAGAATGAATCCAGTAACAGGTCCAGGGGTGTGGGAGGGGGGTAAGGACCACCTCTTTCTCGAATTATTTTCTTTTTTTTACCTTTTAAAGAGTGGAAGGACGTGAAAATTAACAATTTTTTCACCATTTCTATTCTCTCATCACTTTTGGACCACTTCCTTTCAGAAATCCACATTTGGCCCCCCTCCCTTCAGAAATCCTGGAATATGCCTCGTAACTGGGCTAAGTGCCTGCACGAGTGTTTCAGTATGTGTAGCTTGTTTTGTGTTTCCTGGTGAATGTTAGTGAAAAAATAAAATATCTATTTATAAACTGGGTTTTGTTATGTTTTTATTTTTTATGGATCAGTGCAAATGCTTAGTACCAGATCTGACTGGCAGAGATCTAGAAAAATTATTTTATTTATTACTTATCTATTGAAAATTTTATTCAATAACGATGAGCTGTTGATATAGCATGTGTGATAAAGATATGTTTCAGTCATAAATTGTTTTACTAAAATAGATTGTGCCATGGGTGAGATATGGTCTCTGTGCACACCCTCCACAAACCAACAACACTACTTTTTTTGTAAACCTCAAGATGTCCTGAACATGAAATAACCTTGTAAAAGTAAAAATTATGGAACCCTCTACCCATTTTTCACAAATATTGGAGGTACCCCCAAAACCATTAAGTTTTCATAGATGTGCAATAACTGGTACCCACACTAATCCATTCACTGTTAAGCCCACAAATGTTTCTGAAGTCTATAATATACCAAATGAAAACGTATGATCCGCTTATTTTTAAGGTATGTAGTAATGTAGGTTTCATGCTATTAATCTATGACTAAATTATCATTACATACATGGATCCCATTTCTTTGCCAGCTCATAAAATACCCCAAGTTTTATTATATTTTCTTTTTAATGAAAATGTATCAACTGTAAGAAAAATACCAGCTCCTTTTAATCTATGCTATGATAACTTTTAATTGACACCAAAATCGGTCACCAAACATTACAACTAAATGACAGTCTTTGACTAATTCGCCATAAAACCAAATTGGCTTCAGGTTTTGGCCAGAATGGTGCCTGCTATGATCATCATTTGCAGAGATGACATTGTATGAATGTATGTGCTCCTCACGATATAGCCATGTAGTAGTTAGGAAGACAGTTGACAGTGTACTGAATTAGGACATGAGCAGGAGAAAATAACATTCAGTTTCACATTTTGATATGGCTTGATGGAGCCGTCTGAACTACACCGTTCTTCATCTGTTATATAGAATTATCTTGATATTTGTGTACACTGATGAACCTTCTGTATCAAAAAGCCTGCCAATGAAAGAGGATTTCATTTGACAGCAGGCTTTTGGACTAAGAAGGTTCACCAGTGTACACAAATATCTGCACCAAGCATGTATAGTCATATGATAGTGTACAAGATGGATGCCTTGAATCAGAACATTTGAAAATGTATCCAAAAGCCTGATGACCAATGAAACGAAGTACCATGTTCTTGATCAGCAGGCTTTTTTGATCCAGAAGGTTGATTACTATAGACACTTTTATATGATAGTTGAAGAGAAGAAGACATTGATATAATGGTGTTATTATTATTATAGAGTTGAAATTGTCTTTCTTTTCGACTGCTGTGTGTAGAGGTTCGTTTCAAAGAGGGTTATTTCATATACTGGAATAGCCAGAATGTTTGGGAGATGGGAGAGGGGCAACTGGAAAGAAAGTTCTAATAGGTTTGAAAGATGGGCACACATAAAAGGTAGTGAGGGGGGAAAAAGATGTTATTGATGGGGCCATTCTCTCCATAGCCTCCCTGTCACTAAGCTAGTGATTTTATATGCATATAAGGACAACGATATTAGTCCTTTTGGATTTTATTATTTATTATTATTATGTTTTTTAATTAGGACCATTATTCTAACTTGTATCATTTATAAATATTTTTTATGAGTTGTACTGAACATATACGTTTTTTTTACCTATATGTAAAATACTTCAGTCTTAAGATATTTGCTATTTTTAAATGTGAAAAAAATCAATCGATTCGACATGGAATTCCCTATAGTATGGTTCAGTTAAAATGTCTTGGGTGATATGAAAACGAGATTTAGTATAATAAATGCATGTACGTTTCATTTGTAATCAATATCTAGAGCACAAAGCCCCTTAAATTCCGTGGGCATTGTGGTAGTCCTCTTAATAGTGCGGTGGGATTTACATCAAACCAATTGCAATGGATGAGGTTTTGTAGATTGGGGGTGTTTGACAATATTTCAAGACATTAGGCTGACTTAATCTGAACGTCTTGACTTATAGATATATGATTTTGATAGCCTAGAATCAGAATGTTCCAAAGGCCTAAAAGCTGGCTTTCTCAAGCGATATGGAAACCGAAAAATCTACATTCCTTGGAGCACCTGAAGTAAGTGTCAAAAATGTCAACTATTTCTAAGACGTCACCTGACGGGTGTGGTAATACATATATAAGATTATTTTATTCTGATAATCTTAAATTAATGAAAACATTTACTGTACTGCTTATAAATATATATCTGCAATTGAATTATGGGTTGTCATGATAATATCCTTTAAATTATTCTGTTGATAAGCAAAGTAACGAAAGTTGAAAAAATTAACCTTTTCTTATTTTTATGGCAGAGCTTATTGCTAAATTAACTTTGGGCACAATGAGTCCTGCATTATTTCTAATAAACTCAAATGAATCTAATTTCAATTAATACAAATATATTATTTTATTTTTAGATTCCTATATACAGTTTTATGCAAAAACCAAATAGCATCTGAACACAACCGAGGATTGCTTGTTGAGACATTGAGGTCAATCTCAGAAATTCTTATTTGGGGAGATCAGAATGACAGCTGTGTTTTTGAGTAAGTGTATTAGTATTGCTAAAATATCAGGCGACCTCGATAGAAGGCCTCTCCCACACCCTTACCCCCTAATAAAACATTACATCTATGCACCCATTTTTGGGTGTAGCATGAAATAATTAAAAAAAACTTAGTAGGTACAAATAGTGTAAATAACTAGTATTTTGTATAATTATATAATATAGATAAAAACAAATACATGTGAATATACTCAAAACCAGATATTGAAATAATACCCAGTAATATGCCATAAAAATTAACAAATCTGTTGAATTATGGAGATGGGCACAGTCCCTCTTGTACATGGACAACAATCGCTTTCTGGAAATGGGAGGAGAGGATTCCTGGAAGAGGGGGGAATGGAACCGTGTGGGTGAGGTGCCGGCATGCCACCTAATATTTTTTTTCAAATGCCTTTTTCAGCTAAAACCTTCAAACTATAATAGACCCCCTGTGTAATTCGGTATGTTTGTGCTAAGAAATACTGGGAAAGATTATTATTTTATTTAATTTTTTCGAAGCAAAAAGTGGGTTCAAAAATTATATCTATATACATCCCCCTGTCCAAAAAGGGGATGTGACCCTCATTCTTCCCAGGATTTATGCCCATGCTCTTGTACCCCCTTCTTCTGCCAATGTGAACTGTGTTACAAATAATGCATATACTTGTAGTTGGGAAAACTAACAGTTTTAAAATCCCCAGAATAAAATCCCACTAATATCTAATAATATAGACAATTTCTAAATGATGTACATAACCATTTTAAATGCTTTTATAGGTAGTGTATGTTAATGTGTTTTTTGTTGTCTTTTTCAGTTTTTTCTTGGAGAAAAATATGCTGTCATTTTTCTTGAAATATCTGCAGCAGAAATCTGGCAAATACTTGTGTGTGCAGTTGCTTCAGACATTAAATATCCTGTTTGAAAATATCAGCAATGAAACATCACTGTGTGAGTTTCTATATTAATCTGGTACAGTTTTGTACAATACGTACATGTACATATGTCTTCAGATTAGCTCCAGACATACCGTGTACAAGTCATGGAGAGTTTGTATAGCAAACAGACAATCTCATACTTCATTGTGAAATATTTTTAATGCATCTTATGTAAATCTGTGTACATACATACATTTACAGAGATTTCTTGAAAAACATAACATACTAAATCCATGAAGATGAATTTGATTGGCTAGTTTTATAAAAGTTATTCACATGTGAAAGATTACCTGGAAATCATCTGCTATTGTACATGTCATTTATATTGATGTAAAATGTAGATAATCTTTAAATATGATTTTGATCATATCACTCACATTTATTTTGTTATTTCTTTGTATATTCAATCTGTTATGCCCCCACAACTGCATATTTATCTTGAGCATCACAGTTCTTCAACAAAAAGATCAAATTGATATGTTATTACTTTGTGATTAACTGAAAAACCAGTGTTATAATTTAAAAAATAATTTTTAATGATTTCAGACTACCTGCTGTCAAATAATCATGTGAATGCTATAATTGTGCACAAGTTTGACTTTTCTGATGAAGAGGTGAGTGGTTTTTATGATCCAAAATATATTTAGTTTTTATTTTATCTGTTGCTGAATATTGTTTTATTGACAGTTGTGAACAGAAAATTAAATGAAAAAAAACTTAAATCTCATTTGATTCCTGTAAATTTTTTCATTTGATTTTCTGCATAATTTTTTTAATATCTACTTTGAATATAATTTTGTATATGTATGTTACAACTCAGCATTTTTATAAATAAATTTATTTAACATGTTTTAATTCAAAAATGTATTTAAAAATTATTTTGAGTTTACAATCTTGACAAAAAGCTAAATGCAGGGAGGAGAATTTCCCATCGATCGGAGGTTTCCTAACTTTTGGGGATTGATATTGACACTCCCTCCCTCTTCTCAGTCACTCTATAATACACTCCCTCTCAATGACACTCCTTTTTGTGTCTGAACTATTCTGATCCCTGTAAATGGGCACTATGCATTAAATATAGTCATATTGCTTTGATGATTAATCCTGAACATAGGAGATTAATCTTTTTTTTTTTAAGAGACAAGTTAACAGAACATTTTATGTAAAAAAAATCTGATCATTTACATTTAAGACAAGAACTTTATTCAGTGGTAGATGCATCGTGATATAAAGAAGTAGATGCTGGTCTTGTTTTTGCACCATTGTATGACCTGTGCTTTGTTTTCAGGTGATGGCATACTACATATCATTCCTGAAGACCTTATCTCTCAAGCTAAACAGACATACAATTCACTTCTTCTACAACGAGGTAAGAACTGTTACCCAGCAGAGGTCATACTTTATTGTTTGAAGTTTGTTTTGTTTAAATACACCACTAGAGCACATTGATTTATTAATCATTGCTTATTGAATGTCAAACAGGGAGCGGGATCTAGCTCAAACGGTAGCGTGTCTGTCTGTGAACCGATCAGTCGTCTGATCAATCCTTCTCAGTGGACCCATTTGCAGTGTGGGCCATCTTCCGTTCTAACCAGTGGTCCACAACTGGTTTATCAAAGGTTGTGGTATGTACTGTCCTATCTGTGGGACGGTGCATATAAAAGCTCCCTTGCTGCTTATTGGAAGTAGTAGCCTATGTGGCGGCAGCAGGTTTCTTCTAAAGACATGTTTGAATGACCATATGATTGACGTCCAATAGACGATGATAAGATAAAAATCAATGTACTCTAGAGGCGTCGTTAAATAAAACAAATTTTACTTTGAATGTCAAACATTTACCCGTTATATTTTTCCATTAGCCGCCAGGGATGTTTTATGTACATTTTCCTACAGACAGGGCAGCACATACCATAGCCTGTTATACCAGTAGTGGAGCACTGGTTGGATGGGGAAGAATCAAATTGGCGAATGTGTTTGAACGGATTTGATCCTATGACCAAAGCACCATTGCCAAGTGCCGTTATAAAAATGTTTATTTAATGTCGTCTCTAGAACACATTGATTTATATTTTATCATCGGTTATTGGACGTCAATTGTATGGTCATTCTGACATACGTATTTAAAGGAAATCTGCTGCCGCCACATAAGCTACTCTTTCCAATAAGCAGCAAGGTGTCTTTTATATGCAACATCGCACAGACAGGACAGCACATACCACAGTGTTTGATGAACCAGTTGTGGACCACTGGCTGGAACGGAAAATAGCCCAAACTGCAAATGGTTCCACTGAGAAGGATCAATCCGACCATTTCCAAGTGCCATACCAACAGTCACTTTTTTATATTTCATAAAAATAAATAGGATACATGGATATTGTTAGTTTTGCATTTTAAATGTAATATTAAAATAATATTATGTGGATGTAGTGATACTAATTATTACTTATTACTATTGATTTTGTCTATTGTAGCATACAAATGATTTTGCCTTGTATACGGAAGCAATAAAGTTCTTCAACCACTCGGAAAGCATGGTCCGCATTGCTGTCAGAACCATAACTTTGAATGTCTATCGAGGTAAATTTATTTTTATTATCACCTCCATTAATATAGTTATATTGCTTCCAAAATATATGTTGCTGTAAATATTATACAAGCTAACATGTATACAAAATATTTGTTTTAATTTAGAGTGGGTGTTAGGTGTGTCCTACCTTGATGCTAGGGATCTCCACCTAATGGAAACAAAATATTTTCCTGCAATTTGGTGTGATTTTAAGTGACAAATTATTTGCCGTTCTCATCTCCATATGACATGGCAAATGGTTGCCTTTGGCAGATGAAAACTATATATATTAATATTGCCACTGATGATTGTTATGATGATATGTTTAACTTTTTTCAGTGGAGGACAAAGCAATGTTGAGATACATTCGAGACCGGACTGCTGCTCCATACTTTTCAAATCTGGTTTGGTTTATTGGAAACCACATTCTAACACTTGACCTCTGTGTGCGAAATGATTCAGAGTAAGTTACATTTATTAAAGTACAATTATAACATTTGTTTAGCATTTTTATTGTTGGTTATTCTCTATATTTCTGAGGGGTTTATAGATTAATGAGGTGTCTTTTGTATTAAAGGAAAATAATATTTTAAAATTATTATTGTATAAATGTTTTAATTCATTTTTATCTAAATGTGCCCTATTAAAAATGATCCCCAGAAGGATTTTTTTTATTTTCCCACAGACAGGACAGCACATACCACGGCCTTTGATGAACCAAGTGTGGACCACTTGTTGGAACGGAAAATAGCCCAAACTGCAAATAGGTCCATTGAGAAGAATCGATTCGACGACCGATCGGTTCACAGGCAGACACTCTACCGTTTGAGCTACGTCCCGCTCCCCTCCCTGGATCGTTCTACCTCTCCCAGAGGGGGCCGGTACTGCCCACTTTGGGAATGACTACTCTTGATTATAATACATAATTTGTGTTTTCAGTCACCGGAGTCGAGATCGCCTTGCTGACTTGGTAGCTGAGCACCTGGATCATCTACACTACCTGAACGATATATTCAGTATCAGCCTGGAGGCCCTCAATGAAGTTCTCACTGACCAGCTGCTTAACAGACTCTTCATCCCACTCTATGTGTACTCACTGACAAAGAGGAAGCGAACATCAGATGTGGAGGTAATGCCCATGGAGAATACTAAACAAGATCTAATATGATACCATTTATATTGTAAAATAAACAGTACCATGCCAGACCTTGTTTAGTATTTATGAGTACTGAAGATAAGAATTAACAATGCCTAAAGAACAGATCAGTATTTTGTCTCCTATTAAATATAACATCAAAGTAAATTACATTTATTGTACTTAATTATTGATAGTTGAGTTCTGTGGACATCTTTAACATCCTTTTATAAAATAATATATATATTTTTTTTTTTCAGGATGATCGGAAACATGTCAGCTCAGTTGTCTCCCTTTTCTTATTATCTCAGGTATGTACCAACGTTGTTCTTTTAAAAATATCGATGAGTATTTTTATCTTTAATATTTGTTTATCCTTTGAGTATCCATTCTTTGTGTCATTTGCACGTAGATTTTAAAGATATAACCTGTGCAAGGAAAATGTAAAGACAGTTTTCATAACTAATGAAAATTCTTTTTAATGAATTTACTACTATTCTCTATGTATATGAGGTATAATACCTAAAATTAGAGTTTTAGAATTTTTATACAAAACTTGAAAAGGAAAGAATTGTTTAATGACACCCCAGCACATTGTTTATTCCGTGGCTATTGGGTGTCAAACATGTTTTGCAACTCTTGGTATTTAGACAAAACCCACTACAGCCATGTAGGATACTCTTTCCTGATTAGCAACAAGGAATCATTTATATGTGCTTTCCAAATGACAAGACAGTAGATACCACAGCCTTTGATAAACTAGTTGTTAGAATTTGCAAATACTGTAAATCATGAAATTAATGTGTCATGAAATTATTGCATCCGTGCAGAAGTGCACAAAAATGCGTATT
>JAULBS010132123.1:0-13325 GCA_032355785.1 Symmetromphalus regularis
TGTGTGTGTGTGTTTGTGTGTGTGTGTGTGTGTGTGTGTGTGTGTGTGTGTGTGTGTGTGTGTGTGTGTGTGTGTGTTTTTCTATGTGTTTTTATGTGTTTGTTGGTTTTTATTGATGTGTGTGTTTCACTTAATTTTAGTTTCGATCAATCTATATGTATATTTCTTGTACTAATTTTATTAAAATTCAGAATCAAAATGTTATTTCCAAAACTATTATCTGTTAACCAAAATTAAGTTATTCATAAAAAACTACGTTATGTTCGCCTCATTACAAATGGTTTATAGATGGGTAGGGAAATAAACCGGACTGCTGACATGGGTGGGCACTTTGGTCTCGTTCATCTGAGGAAAGTGCGTTATTACTAGACTAGATCCCTGACAGTCACTTTAAAACGCGTGTGGAAAGTGACGGCATTATCACGAGAGTAGGGGTCACTACGGCGTGGCGCCACTGTCTAGCGCTAACCTTATAAACGATCGTTTGATACGCTTGTATACAAATTTCTTCAACTCTCACAATAGTATTTTGAATTACGGTAATCGCAGTGAAGACGCTCGCGCGACGACGGCAGCCACGGGGATATGATTCAGATCACTGTAAACATGTCAGTTGACAGTCAGAAGCTTCACGTGACACTCTACAACTCCTATCTGAGCAAACATATACTGGAACCCACCACTTAGCAAAACACAGTCTATAGCAGAAAATATATACCTTGTAAAATACAAGACACGTTATCTTGTTCAAAAGCGTATCTACAAAAAAGAGTCTAAAGAATTCTTTGAGAAAGCATGAAGAAATGAATTGATTAGTATAAATTGGAACTTATTCAAAATGGTATATTTATAGTTAAAGTCTAAAGAACATTTAACAAACCATAAGGTATGAATTCTTTGATCATTATAAATATGAATAATAAAATTGTAATCATTTACAAAACAATTTGCTTATCCGTAAGTCCAAATGGAGGTTCTAGTAATTGACATTGCATCGGTTAACCACTATTAATCCAAACGACAGATGAGAAAGCGTTATAGGGTTATATCCTCATCTGTGTCTTCAATAAAACTGTATCTGTTACGTAAAAACGTACGCAATTAAGTTTGTAAGACTGGACAAAGATGTTTGGACGATGCTAAACTGACAATATTTACAAGCTCTCAGAGTTGTACGCTAACGGTACTTCACCAATTATCGTTATCATCAAGAAACGATACATGTTTGGCTAGTTCTTCTTACACTCTTTCAAGTTACGATTCCACCATGTACACGACATAGATCCGTCCACAGCGGATAAGATTACAAGGTGATGCTCTTGTGTTGTCCTATATTGGCGTGTGTGCTTGCGACTTCAGAGAGATTATTCAATTAATATAATGAAATTGCGATAACATTGGTGTCCAAAGATAAAGGTCCAGTCTCATTTATTGGACAAGACTTTGAAATGATGTTGTTATGGTGTTATTGTTTGGGTTTTCGGTTAAACGTTTAGATTGCGGGCCTGTTGGCCCTAATTGTATTTCTTGCAGTTGTCTATGATTTGATATGGTTCGAACATGGAAACAGTTTTGACCTTTATAAATTCCTGATAGCTGGAACAGAAATTTTTTAGAATTGCTATGAGGGTTTTTGTAGATCAACTTCTAATATTCTTCCTTTTTCTTCCATTTTTTTTTCAAGTTGTCCTTCAATTTACAGTACTGCTGGGAACACTAGTTAGTAAAATTCAACAGTATGGCAATGTTTGCTATTGGTGCCATTATTAACCTGAATGAATTTTTTTTAGTTATGATAAAATCAAAGTGTCTAACAATTTCCAAACACTTGATATTACTTTCATTAGCTGGTAGGATTACAAGTGGACGCCATTTTACAAGTGGACAAGAAATGTGGCTTTCTTCACAAGAAGAGCTCCTCTTCAAGGGCGGTAATCGACACGACGTGGTGGAGAAGATTATTTGAGTATACTTCGCCTTGTTGCGGTGTCATCGAATCGGTTTATTGCCAACCGAGTGCACTTCGTCCCGACCTTACCCGGGTTGGCGCCTCGCTCTGTACAGTTTGATTCAACAAGAGAGGTGAAAGCAATGCTGGAATTGTTTTAAAGATGATTATAGACCAGATAACACTGGGATGGTCATTGACGACGCCTCTTCACTGATTAGTGAAATGTAGTAGATACGAAGCACTCTACCGTAGCTTACATTTATAAATCAAAACACCCTTCATAAAATGTTGTCCTGAACAGCTACACTAGATAACCGAGTGGAATTCCGTACGATATCATGATTGAACTTTAATTTGATATAATTGTCGTCAATGCAATCATTACCGTTATCATAATAATCATCATATTCATCAACATCTACAGGAGTAGCTTTAGCATCATCATCAACAACATCATCACTAACATCAAAATCATCACCCACGGCACTAACTTATGACCGTTGGAAGTAGGGATGCTAGGTAGATGGTAAAAAGTACCTCTTAACAAAAAACTTTTTTGTTTTATTTAACGACGCTTCTAGAGTACATTGATTTTTATCTTATCATCGGCTACTGGACGTCAATCATATGGTCATTCTGACATATTTATTTTAGAGGAAACGCGCTGCCGCTACATAGGCTACCCTTTCCGATAAGCAGCATGGGGTCTTTTATATGCACCGTCCCACAGACATGACTGCACATAATATTATCACGACCTTTGATGAACCAATTGTGGATCACTGGTTGGAACAGAAAATAGCCCAAACTGCAAATGGGTCCATTGAGAAGGTTCGATCCGACGACCGACGCCTCTTAAGAATGCCAAAAGTGACCAATGAACCCTCCCCGAAGTGGATAGACAAAGCCCATAGCAAAGGTTGCTGGAGAATGACGTGTATGTGGCACAGATGTTCACAAGAGACAAGCACCTGTCACGGTTGGAGAGACAAGGACTGGGATGTGGAGTTGGACGGCAATGTTGACAGATGTCAGAAAGGGATGAAAGTACCATATCAGACGTGGAAAGGGAAGAAAAAATCCTCATGATTATCACCATCATCATCCAAGGTATGTTCACAAGTAGCAATCATCAAAAGCACCAAAATGATGAAAACAATGCTCAAAATCCTCATGTTCCATAAATTATTTTGACTAGTATAAACATTTTCACTTAACGTTGTGGTTATTTTGAGCTGCTCCATTAGGCGATTTAATATATGTGCTTAGCTTTCCATTAAATCTTTATCTCAATCCAGCTTTCAAAACATCCCACCCACTGTATTATATTCTCTTTGAATTAAAATAAAACCAGGTCGATAATTTATGAGTAGTCATTTTAAGTATCTTGGTAATTGTGAAATCTAGTGTACACCCCTATCTGATAAATCATTGGCTATCGATCTCCGCGGACTCCCCTCACTGATAAATTTTGGCTTATACACCAAGTACCCACGTTGGTGCCGACGTCGTGTTACTAATAGGTATAAGGGATAGGAAATCCGCCTCTCCCCATGTATTTAAAAAAAAAAACCTGCCCTTTTAATTAGATCTTAATTTACTTTTTGTGACCCTTCTTTACATTCTCATTTCAAACGTTCTGCTTATCTCATTTTGAAATTGTCCCTGCGCCTAGATAATCACTTATAGGCAGCGACATATAAAACAATTATGAGGTTTGGCATGTCAAAACACCCATGTTTTCATTAATATTAATACTGTAGGACCGACACCATATATTGGTAATGTTTTTTAAAGTCCAAAAATCGGTTATTAAGAAGATTTTTAAAATATATTTATCACTGAAATAAAAAAATAAAAACTGAATAAAATATGATTTATATAAAAAGTACTATATTGTAACATACTAGTAACGTGTTTTTAATAGGCATGAATTTTTTTATTATACATATAAACGCACTGGTTTTCTGAATAGATATATAATTATGTCAAACAGATCACGCATTGTGATTAAAACAATCTCTAGACGTTTCAGAATATTGGCATGGAATCAAAGGGATATAAAAAAGGGATATAAACAAAGAGTAAATAATAGTGTTTATTTACCGACATCCCAGCACACCGTTTAATTAGGTTTTAAATTGTATATTTGAAAATGTTTTACAGAAGGAAAACAAAATCCCACATTGGTTATTCTTTTCGATTAGCTGCTTAGAACACCAATTAGTCTTTTCGCGACACTGAACACTGCACGAATATACGCAAATAATTGACTTTTGAACTTCCTCTACCGCTACTCTCAAATAATAAATTAATATATTTATTCATTAAAGAACTCTTAGATGTGTCCTGGGGATGAAAAGTAAATTATGTTGCAGATATTGACTGAACTTAAATGATAGACATATTAAACTCGTATGTCTACAAATAAATCTATTACATACGCAATTTAATAAAGCATTCTTATTTTATTTTTAAATTACTCGGTCTTTTCATATCACTTTTTAGGGATAAGTAATTAAAAAAAATTACTAGATTTTTTAGTTTTTTGTTGTTATTTTGGGGGATTTTTGTGGGGGGTTCTGTTCTGTTTTTTGTTTGGGGGTTTTTGTTTGGGGGTTTTGGTGCTTTTTTGTTGTTGTTGTTTTTTGGGGGGATGGGGGGGGTTGTTTTGCTGAATAGAAATATTTTCAGACAAGGTGACTAAATAAAGTGTTTGAAATCCGGAGAGTTTTTGAAGTATGACGGAGTCATCTACTTTACAGTAACCAATCCATCTCCCCACCCAACACCATCACACATTCACACACTTTCAAATGCACAAATTGCTAACTATTCATTCATTTTTTTCAATAATGCATTCGATCATTCATTCGAACATTCTTTCAATCATTCGTTCATTCGTTCGTTAGTTCATTTGTTCGTTCATTTTGTCATTTGTTATTTTACAGAACTTTTTTTTAATCTACATATCTATTTATTTCATTATTTATGCATCCATCCATTACGTATTATAAAAATATTTACAGTAGGGTATTGTAACGTTTCATCTCTTTCATTGTTACTAATTTTAAACATGTTTGTCAGATCTGTAACAGAGATCTCCTATTATGACCGTAATGTGTTTGCATGACGCTATAACATTCGTTGTTTAAGAGTTAATTTCCCTTTTGTACGATCCATTAATATTGTATCACAGTGTGTAATAAACACTGGATTGTGTATTTCATTATCAACAAGGATGTTTGTGCTTTGTGACGCTTTCAATAGCTCCATCTACCGGCCGATTGATTGCTGTTTCACTTCCGGTTGATGACGGTGATAGATCACGAATTGTCGATAACTTAGAAAACTTGAAAAACCAGGTTTTGTGATAAAATCACGAGGTATGAATTAAAAGGCATAGCTGAAATATAAAAACGATTCAATTAAAATTTAAACGATGTTCTGAAATTTAATACACTTCTGGAATATGTAATCTAAATGTGATTGTGATCAAAACCTTATTTGTACATAAGCAGAGTCCACGGGATGGCCAACAGGATAAAACTGTATTAATATTACAGAATCTCCCAATATTTTACAAACATTTACACATATGATCAATATAACAAAAAAAACATAAGTATTTAAAACAATCTCTGCTCAAGGTAGAGTCCAATGGAAATACATGTAAAATCGTGATGGACAGCTCTTATGACTCGCTTACATAGAATCGATGATTCAATGTGGTCGCTAAAGATTGCCGCTTCTTGTCCCACCAGGTTACCACCCTTAATAAATACAGCTATTGGCCCTTTAATATGTCATGTTCACAAATTAAATGAATTGTCAGTTCTCAGTGGGCTGAATTATTGCGCTGACTGTAGCGAGAATAAAATATACGTGTCGACTGGTTCTCTCGAGTATCTGTGGCGTCTTGACACTTGGCAATAACACAAACATCATCGTGTCGTAACATCCACACATTCACGTATACTTTATATAAAATCAGTCTCCACGTATAGAATGTTGTCAGTGTCTGTCTGTCTGGGAGTTTATAGAATGCAGTGAATGTTCATCTCGTTTCGATAGGCTCTTGGCAGTTACTTCTATCCACCCACTCTGTTGTGAGAATGTTTGACAAGCATGTCCTCTACAATACCCATCGTGTCATCACCAGTAATTGCTGTATTTTCTGTCCCCGTCATAAAGACAAGAAGCGATTTCGACATTTGAAGTAAACTGAGATTGAAACATGATCCGTGTTTCTGCTCAAATCACTTGGAATGAATGGAGATGCTTATAGTGGGGGTTAGTAATATTTGCTCAGTGCTGTCACTGGCCAAACATCGTGTTCAAGTCTCGCCGGCTCAGTGGTTCTTACTTCATAGTTGTTCTTTCACTGATGGTAGTTCAGATGGCGTGTTTGTGTAAGAACGTACAGAAGGGTTTGGTTTTGTGTTTGTCCAACGATGTTTAGTGGCGATATGTCGTAATTGCAAACACTATTACCTAAGTTAAAGTTGTCCGTCCTTCAAGATTTTTATTGTGGTTCTTAGAATAAAGATCAACACGGGTTTTTTATTTTTATTTTTACTTGATTCGATTTCTTTTAAAATTATTATTATTAGTATTTTGTATTTTGTTTGTTTGTTTGTTTATGTATGTGTGTTGTGTTATTTTTATTTTTTATTTTTTTTGTTGACGTTGGATTTGAGTTGTTTTGTTTTTATTGGGAGGTTTTCGGGGGATGGATTTTTTTTAACGTGCTTCAACGTGACTTCGACAGACAGAACGTTAAATACATTTATAAATATATTAATATACATAATAACCTCCAATAGTCTGGAAACAAAGTATTCCGACTTTCACAACCAATATCCACACACTAACGAAACATCTACTACCTCTATGGCTATTCGTGATTTATATGTATTTTGAAACCACCTAAAATACAAACTTAAATGTGTTTTAAATGACAACACACACTGAAAGCATGGCTACCTGTGTGACACCAAACAGTAGCTCACCGGTGGTAACCACTATAACTTATCTACTATCTACATAATAGCTACATGTGAACATCGTCAATAAGGGGTGGGTTCTAACCAACAACAAGATTCAAGGGCAAGTCCAATTTTTAAGAGTGCTGATGGTGACTTCTATCTGGGTCAGCAATTCCTGGTTTGTACATCTTCCAGTTTTGCAATTCCAGGTTAGCATCCTGTCTGGTTTTGCAATTCCAGGTTAGCATCCTGTCTGGTTCTGCAATTCCAGGTTAGCGCCCCTTCTGGTTTTGCAATTCCAAGTTAGCACCCTTTCTGGTTTTGCGATCCCAGGTTAGCATCCTTTCTGGTTCTGCAATTCCAGGTTAGCATCCTTTCTGGTTCTGCAATTCCAGGTTAGCACCCCTTCTGGTTTTGCAATTCCAGGTTAGTATCCTTTCTGGTTCTGCAATTCCAGGTTAGCATCCTTTATGATTCTGCAATTCCAGGTTAGCATCCCTTCTGGTTCTGCAATTCCAGGTTAGCATTATTTCTGGTTCTGTAATCCCAGATTAGCATTCTTTCTGGTTCTGCAATCCCCAACGGGTTCTCATCTGCATACACCCTTACATTTATATACCTCTCTTAACTACCCATGTTGGTCAGTTCCCTCTAAATCATCACTTAACGGACAGCAGTACTGTGTATAAACACATGAAGACTTTCATAAAGGCACTATTCTACATTGTTCCATGGCACATTTTAGAGCTGGCCTTGTACGATGACATTTAACTAGAATGACTCTTCCACCTTTGAACAACTCTAGACCCGCCCTTGTATGTTGGCCATTAATCAGTTGGGCCTAATTTAAGAGGTTGTGTTCACGACGTTATCAGCGGGTGGATTGACTAACTACATTATGATACCTGCTTGGGGTGTATTACTTTGTTTGTTGTTGTCTAAACTCTAAATGGGAGGGATTTTCACGACTAATATGTCATCATTGATATAACTTTAACTTGTCCACACTGGAGTCTATCTGTCTCAACCCTTTCATGGTGTCACGTTTAATCAGTGGTGTTTTAAACACCCAGTCCTACACTGTGTGTTCACCATATAAACTACAAAGCCACTCGGTTGTTCGTTTTCAGAATTGAGGCGTGTATGTTGCTGGGCCTGTATGGTAATATATAAATGTAGATTATCATGTAGAATATATATTAATACGACCAAGAAGATCTGGAATATGTGTCAGAATATACGAGGTTATATTTAATACATGTCGGGGTATAGAATACATAAATACATTCAGTTCTAGTATTATATGTTAATTTAGGTTACAAGATGGGATATTACATGACCTCAGAGATATACATACATACACCATATGTATCATATAAATGTACTTGCTTATATAGTCTACGATTCTGCCAACAAACACGTCGATGACAACATAAGAGATTGTATGAACTTATTGACAAACATACACAAAATATATTGAATATGTCTTCCACTTTAGTCTGAGATTCTGCCAACACAGACGTAGATGAAGCATAGGAGAGTATATGACCTCACTGACATACATACACCATATATATCATATATTTACAGCTATAAACTGATATTCTGCCAACACACACGTAGACGACAACATGGGCGATTCTATGAACTAAATGACATACAAACATTCTATATCAGATATTTGCAGCTATAGTTAGAGATTTATAAACAACATTATCTTAGATGTGTAGATGTTAACACTTGTTTGAATACAACATGTCAGAACGAAGTAATCATGTATTTCAATTATACACAAACAAGTTCAATAGGTTCTCCAACAGTAAACGAAGCTTTCCCTCTCACAGACTCCCCGCTGGCTTTCGAGCATGGAACACCTAGTATATTTAGATGTGTGTGTTTTCCTAGTACTTTACAAACCGCTTTGATAGACAGATGTATATTTTAAAATACCATATCTAATATAAATGTACGAGAATGAGATATGTTTCGTACTGTCTGCCCTTCAGATGTGCAAACTAAAGTTCTGAACATGTTATCAATAATAAATATCATTGTCTACATAATAAAGTATGCATTCTGTCATAGAAGATGTTTTTAAAACTATACGGTAGATATACATAAGTTATTTTAGAATCCTGTGAAACACAGAAAAGGACCGAAATGGACAGACGAAACACAGAAAAAGGCCACAATTTTATCCTGTAAACAATTTACAGAACATTTTCGAGAAGTTGTAATATCTCCTTCTTGGAGTTTTTTTTTTTTTAATATTATTTTTCTATAATAACTGATATTAAAATACTCGAAGAAGGTGATGTTAGAACTTCTGGAAAATGTTCTGTACATTTTTTACAGGTTACAATTGTGCTCCATTTCGGTGTTTTGTTGGTCCATTTCGGTCCTTCACGGTCTTTCGTCGGACAGGTTATTTTACGATATCTAATACAGTTGTACTAGTAAAACGATCAGACTGTTTACTCCAAAATCCGAAATGAATAAGCATTCATCATAACATTAGTGTTATGCTGGTGATAAACTTATGCAAAGAAAGAAAATAATCACCGTTTTGTTTCAGACTGTTTTTATCCTTTGATTTATTAATAAAGCGAGTTCCAGTAAACTGAATATTAAGATGTAACTTATCTACATTAAAATACTGTGTGCTTATAGTCTAACAAAGAAAACAGCTTTGTTTTCAGGACAGGCTAGCCTATGCGGTCGCTGTTTAGCAGTTCTACTGGTTCCAGACATTCTCATTAACTTTAATATCAAGCGTAGAGCAGTGGTCTTCCGCTCTATTTCTTTGTATGCTTCTTAACTTCGTTTAATATATTTTCGTATACGACTTAATTAACTGATGTTATCATTTTGCAATTTACAGGAGTTCGTATCAACTGAAAAATGCATTTAAAATGTCAATTTCTGCTCTCGGCGTGTCATTACTCGTGTGTAAAACCTGTATGAGTTCTTGTCTTTATTGCAGGTCCCCACAAGAGTGGACTTGAAGGGGGTAATGGCGCCGCCTTATCAAGGCGTAACAGTAAGTATGAATACGAAGGGTTTACCGCTTGGTGTGTTGTATTAACCTGTAAGATATTAATGACAATGATAAGTGTCGTAATCTGATGGTTTTATTACTATATTACTTCTCATAGAGGCACACAGTTAGACAACGTTTCGATGATGAACGTTACGGGGTAAAATATGGAATAAACAAATGTCATATCATGCAGAAATAATTGCCTCCGCTCCAAGACTAACGTTTCAAATCTTAATGACAAACTTGTTTTGTGATGAAAACCCTATATTTGTACAAAACAGAGTCAAAGAAACGAAAAGCAGAATGAAGAGCTTGTACTAGACACTACCAAAACAGTTTTTATACCAGGTATCAGCGAAATACGAGTAACCTGTCCAAGGGCGACAATCGCTTCCTCAAGTTGTGGGACGGAGCATCCCCCCTGTCCAACAAAATGGGCGATGTTCCCCTCCCCCATTAATCCAGGATTGACGCCCCTGAATAGATCCCAATGTGTTTAGGTATATTTGCGATATGAACCACATGGCTAAGTGTTACATCGATATTATAAAGAGAAATACTGGAAAAGATTATTATTTAGGCATTTTAATTTCAATTTTTCGAAGCAAAATGTGGTGGGATTATAGGCATCCCTCCCCTTCCAGAAAGTAAGGGGATCTGTCCCCTTCTCCCCCCACCCCCCATCCCCACCTCCAGGATTGACGCCCTGAGCCTGTCCCAACGGTTGCAATAATCATAAGAATAGCTCTAATTAGTTACGGTATTACAGCAGACATTATTTCTGAGCGGGATCTAGCACAGCTGGTAATCGTTGGCTTGGTGTGCTTCTGTTGTAGGATCGAACCTCGTCGGTGGACTTATCCTTTGACTGGATTTATTGTCCCAATTAGTGCACCACGACTGATATATCATAAGGCCGTGGTTTATGCTGTCCTGTCTGTGGGTATGTGCATGTAAATGGTCCCTTCCAATGTCCTCAACAATAACACTTTTTCAATCAAATATCACTAAATCGGTATGATGCTCAATTTGCGTTACGTGAGGATATGGTCTTGATGTTAGCATAGTGAGCTAACGTGCACACCACGGGGTGTTCAAATCTCTGAATTTCTCATGGTGTGGGTGAATACGCTGTGCCGACTTTCATTGTATCTCCATAACTACAACAAGAAAAAAGAAAAAGATCGTGACGCATTTTCATTTCTCACTTAATTTGTTTTAAAACGTATTTTTATTTAAAACCCATACAATATCATTCTAAAAGCTTGAAATGCCATCATATAAACACATAGGTCAGATTTTGTATGCCCAAAATCTATTTTCACCTTATGTCATTTGACCACGTGACATTTGAACCAAACGAAAATATGTTCCGAAGTCATAGGAGGAAATCTTGATGTTTTTCCCCAATATATCCATTGAAACGATATAATAAATATATTGTGGGCCAAAATGTTTCAAGTGTTTCTGTTTCTTCTACTTGAACTTAACAGGCACCAAGGTGTAAATAAATGCCTGATTCGGTTTTGATTTACAATATAAACAATTCGTAAACGGCGCCATTTTTATCAGTTTATTGACTAAGGAAATTTCGGCATTTTGATACTTATTAAATTTATTGAGACTGAAAGTAGTTGCTAATACTGTAGGGTAGATTCTGACCTATCCATAGCCATAAACTGACACTGAATTTATTGTATTACCAATAAACCTCTTTAGTAAGAAGTAGTACTCGAGCATGGTTGGCACTCAAAACAAGAAATATGCCAGTCCCTCGGTAAATCTTCAATAATCGTCTTTGTATATTTAAATGTGATCAAAGACACTAATCTCGAGTTGATAGTAACCATTAATACGACATACTTAATCATTAGTTGTTTTGAGGTAGTTTTTCAATTTGGCAGTAGTTATTAATGTTTTAGTTGTTCTCTAGGGTTGATATAGTTAAATATCTCAAATGAAAAAACAAAATTACAGTCTATTACGAAACCAACTTTTTTTCAAATTTAAAAACTGAAATGTTATTTTATTAAAGTAGAATGCACATTAGTTTCACGATAACTACTGGTATTTGTTATAAATAAAAATGATTATTTTTAATCTGTCCCTGCCACCCTTCCTCTCTCTCTCTCTCTCTCTCTCTCTCTCTCTCTCTCTGTGTCTCTCTCTCTCTCTCTCTCTCTCTCTCTCTCTCTCTCTCTCTCTCTCTCTCTCACTCTTGGCTCTTAGGTCCTGGGATCAAATGTCAGTCGATCCAGTATCTGTCAGAGAATATATGTGCCCCCGAATATTTGTCCCCCCCCCCCCCCGGACTAATATTCGTCATATTGTATATTTTTTACACGTATATTGATATCACTGTGTAACTATTTCTACCTTGAGGATGTTAACTACCAGAAAATATAGTGGGACAACAAATATTTCTTGGTGAGAAAAGATATTCGTTCCCCTAGGGAACAAATATTCTGTTACACCGGCTCCAATCCAGAGTTAGTGTTCTTCAAGGTTCATTGGGTGGCTGTATCCCACTTACACCGACAAGTGGTCCATAGCTTTCTGTCTGTCTGTACGTCCGTCCCTCCGTGTGTGTATATACATCTGAATTAGCTACCTGCATTACATCGCGTGATCTTCTTTCATATTGGCACAACAGTCTGGAAAGTTAATTCTAAATCAAATAGACGATTAGGACGTTGACTTCAATGCTAATAATAAAAGCACGACATTGTGTCTAAAACTAATGAAACAATTGCTTCCAGTTATATTACGTTAACAAAAGTCTACAGCGTTTTGAATAATTGGATTCTGTCTTGTACAGGGATATGGTTTTCATCAAGATATCAGTTGCATGCATGTTGTTTCGAATTCAGCTAAGTAAAGTTTGTTTTATTTAACCACGCCTCTTGAACACACTGAAATTTTATCTCATAATCGGCTATTGGACGTCACACATGGTAATTCTGACATATTCCTTTAGAGGAAAAACCCGCTGTCACGACATTGGCTACTCTTTGCGATAAACAGCCAGGGGTCTTTCCCACAGACAGGAAACGACAAATTCGGAAAAATGTTGTTTAATAATCCAACATGTGCCATCATCAACTTCATTCAAGAACGAAATTTTATAGATAATTTTCCGACACCCTATATATATATATGTGTGTGTGTGTGTGTGTGTGTGTTTGTGTGTGTGTATGTGTGTGTATATACGTGTATATATCTGTGTATATACACACACACACACACACACATATATATATATATGTGTGTGTGTGTGTGTGTGTGTGTGTGTGTGTGTGTGTGTGTATACAAACACACACACTCACACACACACACACACACGTGT
>JAULBS010132134.1:0-13324 GCA_032355785.1 Symmetromphalus regularis
GTCACGTGTATTTGTAAAGTACTTGCATCTCTAAGCCGGACATTCACGCTAGCCGTTGATATAAACTCAGGAGATCCCCAGAAATCAGGGATCTGTACTTACGCTCACACCTTCGTCTCACAGGGTACACACCTTCGTCTCACAGGGTACACACCTTTGTCTCACAGGGTACTATACCCTTTTAAATGATATTTTTAAAAATTGATGGCTCTATAGGAAATCGACTTTAATATTCAACATTCGGGTTATTTGTATAAGAAAACTGCACGTACGTCTAAAGTTGTTCATGATACAATACGGCGTGCGGTATAGGGCAACGGTGAACATGTACTCAATTTTGTCTCACCTCAAACCGGATGCATGTGAATGTCAGTACTGAATATCATTTGATCGATCTCAAGAAATAACGAACACCGTATGCGTATCCCGCACACCGGGTGCACGTGAGAACAGTCCTAGTTCAGAATTAAAATATCTACCAGTCGCTCACTAGACTAGTGTTTACGCTTACAATGAAAACTGTTGAACCAGTGAAATTGCTCGGTAGCGCCAACGAAGGCTAGTATGTCTTTAACGCAATTATGTCAAGTGTTGTTTATTTCGGCTAAAGTTACATTTACGGAATTTATTGAATTACTATACTGCTCCTACACTAGATAAAATTGGGCCACCCACATAATTATATTGAAAGTCAGGAGTAGATCTTCGTTAGAAAGAAGCCAGCTCGATGGAAATACGGAAAAGCGGCTGGTTTAGATATTTTGAGAGAAAAACGTTATATATATTTTTTACTTTTAAATAATTAAAGTGATATGTAAAAAAGTTTTTTAAAAGACTGTACTGGTCAAAATACGATTGAGTGTTTTGATAAAATGGTACTCGGTGCTATCTACCTAGCCCATGAATCACACAGGACAGTAGTTCATCCAGTTGGATGATATATTCCCGGGATAATGAACCATATGTTTTACCATCCTCATCATCATTAATATAATCTTTTACTTCTGGTTGTGTGTGTTTTTTGTTTTTGTTTTTTGCTGGTATGTTATGACCCTCCTTTAAACTATTTTCTTTTTCTTTGTAACTAAAATAACTTAATCATTGGCACCATATAAACATACAATTAGGACATGAGATGCTGAGATTTTTCATATTTTTTATACAAATGTCATACTTCAAGACATTTTTCTTTTATTTTTATCCCTATTAATAGCACAAACCATTGGTTTACAATGTGTGGCGGTCTCATTAAACCTACATCTTTCACCTACACCGCTATAAAGTGTTACACGACATACAGTGTTGCACGACAACACAGTCACGCGCACGGCAATGTGTAATTAGACTGAATAGGCGAGGTAAATGAACAATTGGTTGTTCCTGGCAAGCTTTCCCCGGGTATTACGTAGTAACTTAAAGCAATTAACACCTCGTTTCAATGTTTGTGCAATTATATTGGGTTTAATCATAGATTTTACCGTTGTAATTTGAATGTAACTCAGGTGTGTTCAGACTACAATCAGTTCGCCTACAACCCATTTTGCCTAGTCCCATTTTACCTACAACCCTTTATGCCTAGTCCCATGTCTAAAACTAATTGTTTATTCAGCAGCTATTAGGTGTGAAACGTATGGTGTTTTGCAACTGAGGAAACTTGCTACCGCCACATATGCTTCTTTTTCCTATTAGCACCAAGGCATATTTTATATAAGCTTTAACATAGACAGGATAGCACATACCACGACGACCTTTGATGAACCATTTGTGGACCACTGAACTGGGAAAGCGGCGCACTTCTACCCATTTAGAATTACGGAATACTCATTACGGGATAGAGCCAAAATCGAAATTAGAAAACCCTGCCTCGACAGAGATTTGATCCCAATACTTATTAGTCGTGAGTCCGACAGCTTAACCACTGCACCACCAGAGCCGGTTTAGCTATTTTAAATTGTAAAAATTGGACCAACGGTCGCGATAATAGCCTGTTTGAAATTTTATGATGACGTCATGATATTCATACAACCATTAGCACAACAGTCAAAGTAGTGGTAATTGTTGTTAAACTGTTTCCATTTCTCAAACAATGTTATTTTATATTTTGAATTTTTTAAATTCAAGATAGCTAAAGTGGCAGTCCTCATAAAAATGAAAATAAAAAGTTACGATAACTTGATTGTAATATATTTATTTGCTTAATTTCTAAAATATGTTAAATAATAAGGACACTACATTTTAAAACTACGTGCTGAGTTTTAAATTTTAATAACAATAAAATCAGTTTTCAGCGACTAGTTTTTATATCAACGGTTATGTTCATTGGCTTCTTCGAATTAACATACTCAAAGACAATGTGGATTCCCCCAGCCCTCACCCCAAATATAAAATCTGACTACGCCAATGCTTGTGATGAAATGTACAAACAATATTTGACAAAATCAAATATTAAATTGCATAACATCAGTAAACACTATTGTAAATTTTAATATACCTAATTTGACAGATTATCAAGATCCACGTAAAATGTCATTTAACCCATATTTTAATAATATCAACTTCAAGTTTTCATGTTTCATTAAAACTTCAGTTATTTTAATATGTGTAGCTTTGACTAAGTGTTTACAGAGTTGGCCTATATTTACAGATCAGTCTCTTGGAAAGTGACAGCTATTAAATACACTTAAAGACAAAATGGTAATGCTAAAAACGTAATGAGTTTAGTAAATATATATCTCAGATCTTGTTCCTTTTTTATTTATTCAACGTCTATAATGTATTAGGTCAATGAAATAATTTAATTGACGTAATTCAGTATTGAGATTGGCAGAAATAGGGCAAGTGGTTTTATATATTTGAATTACAAATCGGGCCAGTAGTTAACGTTAACATATTGATTATTTGCAACGTAATCCTGTATTTCCCTTCTCCCAAATTGTGTGTTCCCTTTATATGATCACTGTTACATATTATTAATTGTTTAAAGTAAAATAGTACATACTATTGTTCAATAAAGTCGAATCAAACTGATGACAAATCAACTGCTCATTGATGATTTATTATAATATATTTTAATCGATATCGGAGCGCAAGACTCCCAAGTGATTCTACATGGCTGAAAATGCATACACTGTTAATAACGCCCAACAGAAACGTCTACCAAATAACCTGTTTTAATGTTTAATTTAAACCTGCCTCGGGGTTTAGCTTACAACAGACAAAGAATCTGTGAAGGTTATTAAACCTGCACTTCGCGTGCCTTTTGTCACGTTTGGTTGGTAACTGGACAAAGTATGCCCCCGTTTCTACCTCATTCCAACTGCGTCGTTCTTATTAACACGTCAGCCAATGATATCGTTCGTTCCCACCCACGTGATCACATGGCATTACCGTTGTTTACAACCGAGACAGGAGTAGGAACATTGATAGTAAACATTCATAGAAAACAGTGGCGGCGTCTATATACATTTATTTTTTTCCCGAGGAGTTGAACGAAATAAGGTATTTACGATGTTATTATATTATCTGCCGGTTTGTCGTGTGTTTTATGTTGATGGTAGAATGTTATAATGTAGTGTTGGCTGTGGTTCAAGGTCCAAGACGGGCCCACATCGATATCGGTCACCGATGTAAGATGAAGAAATATATTGACATTAAATGTCAATTGCGTTAGTGAATATCAATGTCAGTTTCTCCAGTGAAATGAATCACGGAAAAGGTTAATGAAGTTTTTTCTCATTGTTTTGTTTGAGTTATTGATTAATGGTTTCTTGATAGTCTTTTTCTTTGGTATATTAATATTGGTTTATTTGTTTTTGTCTTTAAAATAATTGATGTCAAACATTTCGTTTAGGTTTATCTGCGTTTTTATTTACTATTGTACAATTTTATTTACTTTCTTTACATGTAATATACATACTGTATATTTAACTAATCAAATATACCCTCATACATGTACTTATACAATGTGTGTTTGTGTGTGTCACATGTTCATTTTGTTCTTTTAGTAATTGTACATCTGTGTGTGCGCGCGCGCTCTTCATTAGTCCTAATAAATATACCATCGCACTAGCCATAATATTTGTTTTTAGTTTTTCAGTTATAAATGAATCGCATCCTTCTCTGGATCCCCTCTGTAACGTTCAGCTCAGGAGCAGATTTAGTGGCGGGCCAAAATAGTCTAGCTCCATTATTTCTGATGAACAATTTTATAATGGTTTCTTTTGTTAGTTCTTGCCCAGTCTATTCCAAAATACACGATCCGCTCCTGCTTCAAAATAATTTCATGTCAACTAACTATTTTTTAAAATTTAACCACTCACTACTCGCAGTCTAAATTGAATCTTATTAAACAAGCAATCACCATCTTACTATTAAAAACACTGGCAACTTCACTGAAGAGAATCGACCCAGTGATTGCGCCAGAGTTGCACGTTTTGCCAGCCGAGCTATTTTAAAGGCTAATTCTCACTAGCTGAGGTTAGTAGGACAGTTTTATACCATATTCTAATAGTACAACATTTATAATTTCATAATGTGTGTACCGACAAGATTAGGCTTGCCGGAGGAAATAACACATACAGACACAGCTAACGACATTTTAAAGGTGCGCTATCATAGTTAAGAGTGACATGTTTTGCTGTATTTAAATATATGTGATAAACAACTGGAAATTACTCGAACCCTATAAACATATAATATTATAAAAATGTCATATTGTGTACTCGAATTGTGATGGTGTGCAACCGTATTATGAAGGTTTCTCTTCAAGTTGAATATAGTTCCAAATCCCCCCCCTCCCCCCAATTCCGGTTATTTGTTGTCATTTGAAGTATACTAGTAGGTTGCTTTAATTTATAGTAGTTTCTTGTTTGAATTTAATTAATTGTAAACTGTATAATTCAATATACAGAGTGCGTCGAAAGTTACTTTCCCATATATTTTTTATCTTATATTTCAGCTTGCATATGCATTTGAACTTTATTTTTTAAATTTTCTTTCTATGTATTTTTAGGGTGGACCGAAATTTACTTTACACTGTTGAAAGTTAAAATATAACTTGACGAACACTTTATTTAGTTGAAATATAACTGTTAATAAATAATAGTTAAGTAACATTCGGCCCACCCTGTGTTACAAGGAGGACTGCCTCTATTTCCTGTTAGCCGCACTTTCAAGTATTTCCCTAAGTAATTATCATTTGTCTGGTAGTAAATTGCTTTAATGGATTGCAATGTGTTGTATGGATGTAACTGAGGGTGTGCTGTTTGAAGTGTAATACATTTGAACAGAAGTATTTTTGAGAGGACTGGCTCCGAGTACAACTATGAAAGTGCTCCTTTAAGAGCATGTATATGGAAACCCTAATTGAATAATCATTTTATACCAGGGCACGCGCTGCTCTTTAAATATGGAGGGGGGGCAAGGCTGAACAGGGGCGCCGTCAATTATTTGAAGGGCGTCTACAACGTATTGAATTATCCACCCCCTCCACGGCTGCGCTGGCCCGGTTTACGGAGTTATTTTAAGTGTTTCTTGACTAGCACCAGTGGTTTTATTAATGAAAAGCCGAATTTAGTTTGGTTATTTGTGGCAATAGATTTATAGCTGTAATTAAGTTTTGCAATCTGGGTCGTGTTTAAAGAGAGCTTGCTAGCCAGTTTTTGTGCGAAGTGGTAAAATTAACGATCCGAAGTCACGTAACTTTAAATTTAAAATATTATTTTTCAAATAATTTAACATGTTCAGTAACTTAAAAAACTCCAAGTACGTAAAACATCGCTCGTTCCTTTTAAAAATGGATTTTGCTATGTTTATAGGTATTTATTTCAAATTTATTCTTCATTTTAAAGAGGACTGCCACGAAAATGGATTGTTTACCCAACTAAAAATAAAATTAAAATAATGATAGTAATTAATATAATACCAGCTAGACGACAGTGCCTTAAAGAGTTAAGTATATATTTTTAAATGACACCTGGTTGAGAAATTACACTGAATGGCATTAGAGCGACTATGTTTTGATAATATAATATTTTACCTCATTTGTTTTTATATCAGTAGATCTGTCGGTGACAGTCCTCATAAAATATATTTTTTTAAATATTTAAATAATGAAACTGTAGTAACGAGAACTGATGGTCGCGTAAACATTAAAAACAAAATCACACAGGTGCAGAATGCAGGTGGGGGGGGTGCTAGGGGGCATGCTTCCCACTTTTTATATATTTCGTAAATATTTATTCATTTTCCAGTGTAAATATATGTATGTGTCTGTGTGTGCCCCCTCACTACCACTTTTCGACATCTTCCAACTCCACTGAATAGCATTGTCACCTACTTAGGGCCAACACAGTCGTTTTTGGCATTTGAACAAGCTGCATTAAACTCTACCACGTTTGTTAATTTTGCACTTCATATGTTATGTAGTGTAAATACGCTGGAACCATTAAACCAAGTACTCGTCAGAAAAACTCCAAATGAACACGACCCCCAGTTACTGGTGACCTGGATATTTGTACGTACACCGTGACAGCTTGTCATCTGTGCTTGACGATCCCATTACGATACGCGGCTTTATTAGTTCACGCTAGTTAGCCGGTTTGGCATGATACTGCGGCGACTGGAGGGGTCGACAATTTGAAAAGAACTGTCACCGCCATCTTATTATAACTGTCAAACTAGATACGAGGTGACCTGGCAGCTATTTTCGTTTCTCTGGCTTCCGGAGAGTCAGAACTCGATCAGCTGCTGCCGTTGTGGATTTTCTGTTCTGTAGTGTTAAACTGACTGGTCCCAGCTGCAGTTACGTATGTTTGGGTTTTAGTGTAAAATGGTATGTTCACGTTACGTGTGTCATACTGCGCAAGCAGTTTTTTCCAACAAAGCTGTCACATATAAATATGTGTACTGATGACAGATACTCTTTTATTGGTACTGTTGGTTCTGTTCAAAGAAAAGTAGAAATCACTGGCTGAACTTAGAGGTGAAGAGAAACGTAATACATTGTTAATTTTTACCTACATACTATCAATACACCCTACTAAAAGAGACTTTTATTTTTTAAAGTATATATAACAATTTTATAGACGTTTGATTTTGTCCAAACACCAGGCCGTGCAAAGTTGGTAATAGGTTAGATGGGAAATTAATGCTTATTAAGCATTTATGTAATCAGTACTAAATATTAGTGGAAGTAGGCCCATGCTAATTGGCCCACCTAGACCCCCTTTGTCCAGGCTTTCCTCGCACAGCTCGTTAACATCTTTCCAAAACTGATTGAGTTATCTCCCCTTATTTCGTCGCGAGATTCAGATTTTATGTTAGGTATGTTACATTATCATAGAATGGGTCAAAGACAATTTGTGGATTGTTAATCTCTGTATCGACTCCGACCCAGAGTTTGTCCTGAGCAAGGCTCAATGATTAGGTGTACACATACAGGTTGTCCACAGCTGGTTTATAAACGGTCGTAGTTTGTGATATCCTGTCTGTGGGATGGGGCATATAAAAAATTCTGAGTAGCCACACTAACCTCTATCCTGGATAAACACTAAAACTGTACAGTGAGCTGAGCTATGTGACTAGGACAGCTGGTGTTAACTTTAAATTGATATAAGCACAAACACGAGTACAACCAACCAACAATAGACACTTTGAGTGTATCAGTATGAATATTCAGAGTGACAGTTGTATCATAACAACACAAGGCTATAGTGGCCTATTTAGGGAATGGAATTGTCAGCTCTCAAACAAATGGGGCCGTATTTATAAAGACGTTTTAACGATGAAACATGTTTTAGTATAATAGGTATGAATTGATAAATATTTCTTTTCTCAATGGGAACTAATGGCCAAGAAAAAAATATTAGTCACTAAAACGAAAATTAAATTAATTTCTCCCCCATTATTGGTTGGATCTCTGTGGTCAATAGATATGCAACATCTGAGATCTGTCCTGAGAAAACAAACCGTTGCTAGGAAGCAGTTCATTGAATAGTATGGTACATCCTTGTTTGAGTGACGGACATTCTTGTCATGTCTATGAAATTTGAAGTTGATGAAACTGGATAAATTTACTGTCCTGAGACTAGCATCATTTAAAATGTATTCATTCTTTTTAAGGGGGCGTGCGTTAATTTCTATTTCCATATATATAATGCTTAAAATATGTTTTTGCATTGAAACACCTTAATAAATATGACCTACAGTTTTTGCGACTCATGGTCTTCAGAGAAAACACTACCACCACTTCACTTTCCTTTTGTGACCCTCTTGACACTCATCTGACTATTTACAGGGATTGATCCTACGATCTCATGCACTTAAAGCTGATGATCTGCCACTAAGTTAAATCACGCCTGGCCTGAATGTCTTTAATGTCATGTGATCGTATTAGTCACCCACTTTCAATCGGTTCAATTTGTCTTTTATTGATTTGAGTCCACCATGTGTAATCTACAGCAGTGGCAATACGTTAAATCTATGATATACAGGTCTGGCAGTTTAAAGATATGTTATTGGATGCCCAATAATTTTTTTTTTTAAATATTAGTAACAAAAACAAATATAGCCACACTTTTCAACAACAACAAAATAAATAGTAATAATAAAAATGTTTTAAATAAAATTATTTGTGTGTGTGTGTATATATATATATGAATGATACTTTTTCTGGAACAGTTTTCAAAACTTTAAAATTATATTACGTCTAGTGAGGACTGTCACTTAAGCCATTTTGACTTTAAAGTTTATTTCAAAAGCAAAATCAGCCGGCAAACAACATCGTTTGAGGACTAACAAGTTTTAACACTGAATCATATATAATAGATCATCCCATGTCTTTTTATAGCAATGCAGACGTTGACTGTTATAAGCATATTTTACACATTTAGCTTGAACATGAAGCTGATTCATCTTTCAAGTAAAACGGGATTAATCCTGAAACTGTAACCATCCATGTTATTCTAATGAGCATAACGGATTATGGTATTTATGTATTTCCAGAAGCAACTGAGACAAACCCTGCAACTGCTACAGTGACCATGCCGTCACTTGAAGATAACGCGACATTACAGGAAGTCATGGCACCCCAAGGAGCCAGCGTAGGTACGTCATTGGTTAATATTATTCTTATTAAAGGTATGGGTTTTTTTTACAATGGCCTTTTATAAAAAAAATTTTTTTTTTTTTTTTTACCCCAATGAGCTATTTAATTATCATGTCAGGGGTGGGGCCGTAGAATCATTATCTTGTATTGTAGCCAGAGATGGACAAAATGCTGAGCCAAATCCAGACGCTGGGAGCTTGGACCATGTGGATAATAAATATCAGTACCAAGGAAAAAAATAAAACAAGTCTGCGGAAATTCCAGACGAGGCAAGCGGGTCGTCTGCCTCATGCTGGCTACGTTTGAGAGTACAATACACTAGTATATAAGCCTAGATATGTATATATAATATAGTTAATAGTATCAACAGTTACTCATAGACTCATAATGCATACGTGTATAAACAAATCATTATAATGGTACCGTAACAAATTAATTTAGAGCATAAATAAAATATAAAGTGGAAAGCTTGGTCTTTGGTGTATTCGTATTGGCCATCTGGTGACTGTATTGGCCTGAGGATAATATAGTGCGTTGCATAATTATTTTAACGCAGTAAACAGTAAAGAGATAAATCGGAATTTACAGTGTAGCTGCTTTAGTAATAAAACCAAGTACTATCTGTTCATCAGCAGTCTTAATAATAGCAAGGAAATATATGTTTTTATGCAAACAAAATTTAATTAACGGTGCAGACGAAATACACCGGAAGTAAAAATCTTATGGACTCATACCAGATTTTACGTTTTGACCTGTTGTGATGTTTGTGGACATATTAACATTTCTATATAAAATTGACTTGCTTCGGCTTGTGTATATTCTCAAAGTGTCATATATTTCTAATTGTGCTTATTGAAATGTGTGACATGGACATTTTCTGTTATGACTGACACTGTTTGATGTAATACGTTTTGATCAGTACAGCAAGAATAATTATTTCCAAATCGGTCTGTCGTTAGGTATATTTATTCTAGGCAAATAGGAGCTTGCAGCGTTAACACAATGTGATGTTGTTTTTCAGGTTTAATAGTTGGCGTCGTGTGTGGTGTCGTTCTGTTTCTGGTAATCATCGCGGCAGTCGTAACTATCTGGATCAGACGAAAGCGGTAAGCATTAATTATGTACATATTTAAATAACGTGTTGTAATGAAAACTAGATACTGAATTAATCACTATATAGAATCAGTTTGTTCTGGTCTATATTATATGGCAGTATCCAAGATGGCGGCTATTATTACTTCTTGTAGCGAATTGTAGCTATATTAACAAAATGTAACTGTTTGACGTTTGATTTATTACAAGGGATGTGTACATCAGATAAAGCAATACTAGCAGGGATAGATTCTGGAATTTCGGAAGGGTAGTCCAAATAATGTTTTAAATTTTAATATTGCACGGGTGCAAAGTTAATTACAACCATTGTATAATGGAATAAAATTGGTGGACGAAGGTATGGGAGCAGAGCTCCTGGAAGCACCTATGAAAAGCATGGGGGTACGGAAGCTGTGCCTGGATATCAAATGGCAATAAATAATAAAACGTTTCCGTATGCTAGTATAAAAAGGACACTTCTGGTCTAGACAAAGTCTATAAAATGTAATGTATTGTGCTAGGGAACGAAATAACCGTTTGTTTAATGAGAAACTGTTGGATGAAAAGCGTATGGTAATTGCAAAACAATATTTATTTGGTAGAATACGGTTAATATGTATTTCTGATTTAAGTATGTAAATGGTATGTATTTTTATCCATTCCTGGCCCCTTGTGGGATCGCCTAACACAATATCTACGTTAATGTTTAATACTAAGTCCACTTAACGTGTTTCACGGTTAATTCCACCAAATGTTTCAAGCAAATGTATGATGTGGTGAAAAAACATTCTTTTTATTTGCAAACAAAATTAATTTGAAATTTAACAAAACACCTTTGTCGTAAACTAATGTAATGAAATTCTAATCGTGAACAAGTTTGGATTCAAATGAAACTATTGATAGAAAACCATTCTCCTTTGATCACTCAGACGTTTCTTCAGTATTTTTTTTATGGATGTTATTAGTAAAGGAAATTGTAATTTTGAATACAGTTTTGTTCAAAGAAATCTTTTTTCCTTTAGAGAAAGCCACCCTTTTTAGCTAAGTTTAGCAATGTAAGATTTTAGTTTCTTTTGAATTAGATAGCCTCAGTTAAAATCTTAGCTTATTTTCAGTAGGTGATATAGAACAGACTTCATAAAAAATTAAAATTACAATCTTGAATATAGCCGAGTTTCATTTCAAATTGCTTTTATTTCCAATTACAGCCAAAGAGACGTCGAATTCGAAAGGGCGGCAAAAGTACAAAGATCGTCTGCCAATACGGCAGGCGTTTACGTTGACCTGGCAACCGATACCCCCATCGTGAAAAAGCCTCTTGTGAACGACAGCACAGAAATGGACAGACTGAGAAAGGATGATGAGGATGAGATTGCATAACAAGAGATGAATGAACAAAACTGTTTTGTAAATATTCCAAAAATTTCATTATATCCAGTATACTCATGTAATTCCAAACGAGTATTTTGCAGTTAAAGCTGGTTGTTTAAAAGGATTGGTGCCTCATTTGCATAATGCAAATATACTGAGTCATTATGGATTGAATGATGGATAGTGCCCAATTGTATATAATGATTTCCATGCAAAATGACTCAAATGGAACTAATCAACGTTTTCCTAGTGAAGTTCATGTTTGTCAACAGAGTTGGGAGATATGTAAATTAATTCAACATGTAATTTCAGAATGTTTGTTTTGGAAACAATACAATAAAGTGTTTTTCAAGGATATGGGAAATTAGCAGAAGGACTAACAATTTATCTATTCACAAGGATAATGAAAACGTATGTTTAACTTTGTTACAAACTGCATTTTAGCGCTGTATTATGAAAGGAAATGATGAGACAAAAAACACAGAATGCCCCTGGGATTTGTGAATTTGATTATAGAAAAGTACAGTACATTAAAAAGTTAGGTTTTTTAAAGACTGTAGGAAATAATGAGATGGATAAACAAATTAAACATTCATAATTTTGAAAAAGGTAATTGTTTACTTACTGCATGTTGATGGAAACGATGAAAATAAAATGGATGACTTGAAGCTGCTATAAATAGAAAACTGCTGAATGAACAAACCCCGTTACAAAAATTTCTTTATTTGATGTTCTTATGCCTATAAAATATTTAGATTCTGGACTCTAATATCAAACTAAATTCTAAACAAAGGCATGCTGTTTGTATGGCGTTGTAATAAAGTTACATTCTTGAGTCTGGACTTGTAAGCATAAAATCTTGCATATTATAATTAAAATCAGCCCAACTTACGTTCAGGATTTACTAGCCGTCGCGGGCGCTTCGTATCGACTTCACTGGCTCCAGACGTTCTCATTGGGTTTATCGTGAAGCGCAAAAACTTGTCTAACGAGCACCCGCTAGCTGTTTAGTTCTGAACGTAAGGAGGGCTACATTCCCAAACGGGTAGTTCCTTTGGTAATGCTTTGGGGTGTTTTAATGGACATAACGCTTTGAATGTTTCAAGGACTGGTTCTATGCCATGTTCTGGCGATTGTCCGTTTGGGTCTGTCACCGAATATTATTACTACGGTAAAGGAAACATAGACTTTGAAATATCAGAAATAAATCTGCGTGTAGAAATACTCTAGAATAGACTAAAATAGTAAGGGTTTTTTTTTTTTTTCAGCCTCCGCCATTCGGCGTGTTGTTTTCATAATAGAATAGCGTGTTTTTGGAAAATGTTGCACAATACTTACCCCATGCTATGTGTAAATATTTCTATGATTTAATTCAGTATTTTTTCAAACGTTATTTGTGTCTTTCCAAAATTTTGTAAGCGTTTTCTAAGATTTTCAAATACATGTATTTGTTTTTAAGACTTAGAACATTTATGTTAGTTATGTATGTTTCCAAATATTCATTATGTTTCCATTTAGTATCATTCCAAAGCAAAAAAACAAAAACTCTTATTGTGTTTTATTGACTTACGTTAGTTTACACGATGTACTGTTTTAAATTTATTGAAATTACCGATCAAGGCACAAAATCATTTGTTTTTCATTTAATTAGCAAATTGCTAACCAATGTTAAAAAATTATTAGCAATTTTGGTAAAATGTGTAGCAATAATTTTCAACAATTCGCGGGCTACTTCTAGCAAGCTTTGTGAGAGTA
>JAULBS010132145.1:0-13322 GCA_032355785.1 Symmetromphalus regularis
TCTATGTTGAGTAAATATAATAATGTCAGATATCAATGTCAGATATATTAAATTATAAAAAGCGATTTCGGGGGGTGGGGGTTCGGTCGAACCCATCAAACCTCCCTCTATGTATGCCCATGCGTAACATAATTATTGTTTTGTATGTTTATTACCACTGTTCACTTGTTCACTTGACTGTACAATATGTTTTACTGTACTAATGAGCTCTGTAGCTCAAAGTCAATAAAGAATACTTTTGAAATATTTTATTGTTTTAAGCTACAAGATTATCAGCAAGCACGAAACAAAAGATTAATAAGTTTAAACACTGGATTAAGTAATTAGTGTAACCATATCACTGAACACTGATGATTAATCAGCGATTTTTACTTTCACTTGTTTATCTGAATTGACAGTTTCAACTCGCACCTGACTAACAGTTAATGCGATCAGTATAGACAACACGTCACACAATACAACTGAATATCTGGACATCGCAATTAGATATACATCTGAATCACTGGACTTCGTATTTACATACACTGAATACGTTCTACACTCCAAGGCGCAAAAACTACCATGGATGACCTTGATGTTTGTGAATATTCTACGATAGATATCAGTGCATTGAGAGTAAGTAATCTAAATATAATATTATATTCCTTTAATAATGTTTGGAAACCCATTTTATTTATTCAATTTATGCATTAATCTAAATAAAATATATATTATATTTAAACAAATTATTTTTGAATGATAGAAGCGCAAAAGATTATGTGAATTTTATTTTATTTACGTATTAACATATTTATTTGGGAGTTTTTGAAATAATACACTTTTTATATGACTATATAGTCTGTTTACGCTACTTGGAACATGGATTTTGACGAATAAAAAAATAAATATATAACTTATCTAATTTTTCGATAAAAAGGTCCTATTTTTTGTCTAGATTGTTATGTGTATTAGTTCTGTATTGTTTGAATAGCGATCGAAAGTATATTTTTCAAACCTTGTACAGAAGAATATTTTTCCGCCATCTTTCATTTTCTGCAGACGTCAGACAAAAATCCACATAAAAATAGGCGTGTTAGGTAATTATTTGTATAATGAATTTTTATGTTACGCGGTTATTATTTTGTAAATATATTTATCATAATTTAATATCAATGCCATATTTGCAAAGATTTATTTATTAAAGTAAAAACGATGAACGAGATACGAATATTACCGGAAATGACCAAGATGTTCCGTATATTAAAATCGATAGAGTTACCCCAATTTGTAATAATTTCGTTGGCCATCTTTTATTTTCGTTGTTAAATTTTGTTATTTCCAAAATTCTAGTTGTTTTTCGCCTAGGTTCACGCAAACTAAAGTAATTGACAAAAATCTATGTTCCAAGTAGCATAAATATACTATAGAGAGTGTCTTCATGTTTTGTTTTGAATGTAAGACGACTGTCATAATTATATATTTGAAATTTACATATTTTGTGTAAATATAGACAGTCTGCCCACAATCTCTCTATAGAAAAGGCCAGATGGCACAATATTGACAGGGATAGTAGAATGTGTAGTCTCTATAATATGAATGTAGTAGAAGACGAATATTATTTTTAGTATGTCCTTTCTACAGTACCATAAGATATATACATATATTAAACCTCACTATTGCAATCAACCATCAACATTTAAATTGATGCAACTATTGTCCAGCGATAACGTAAAACAGCTAATTAAACTGATTACATATTTAACTACTGCTACCACGCACATAGCAGACAATATTGATACATGATATATTCTCGCTTGTATTGTATATTGTTATTATGCAAGTGTTAAGCTTTTACTATTGATTCTGTTCACCAGCCCCCACAATGCGCATATCATATTATGTTAATTATAATTATAATATGTATGCCTATGGTATTGAACACAAAAAGCGCAAGGTAGGAGGTAAAATGTATATTTTTTGGAAAATAAATAACCTGTAATGTAAAGTTTGTTTTATTTAATGACGCCACTAGAGAACATTGATTTTTATTTTATCATCGGCTATTGGACGTCAATCATATGGTCATTCTAACATATTTATTTTGAGGAAAACTTCTACCGCCACATAGGCTACTCTTTCCGATAAACAGCAAGGGGCTTTTTATATGCACTTTCCCCACAGACAGGACAGCAGGGCCTTTGATGAACCAGTTGTGGATCTCTGGTTAGAACGGAAAATAGCCCGAACTGCAAATGGGTGAGGACATATCACTAACGTACCTCACCAAGACTAGACCCTCCTCTGCTTAAATTCCTGGATCCGCCCCTGTGCATACATACACTTAAGTTTCAAACACGCTGTTCCACGAAAACACCTCGGCTGCTTGTGTTCATTACAATAAAGGTTTTCATTTTGTTTAATGACACCACTTAGTGTAGGTCATTGTGTAATTTCGTGGAAATATTTTGTTAAAAGCAAACTTTCACTTGATTTTGTATCTTAAGGTAGTAAAGATTAAACAAAAAATTAGGGTGGCATTTTTTTCGAAAGTGATAAGGCTATTAAATTCAAGATGGCTACCACCATTGAAAATGGACTATTCTTATGGACTACTTTGCTTTTCATTGGAGTTATGGCAGCAGTTTTAAATATGTTTTTAATGGAAATAATCAGATTTATAATTGGCAATATCTAGCCAAACAAAAATATTGCTAGGGTAAGTGAAATCGCCATTTTGAATTTCAAAATTGCGTCCATCATAAATAAAATCACTTCTGACTGTAAAATAAAAGCATAAACAACCGTACTATTGCTAAAATAGAGCACATAGATTTATTAACCATCGTCTACTGGGTGTCACACATTTGTTAATTCTGACACAGTTATCAGAAGAAACCTGCTACATTGTTTCATCCCCAGCAGGAGATAATTTATATGGACGCGATAGTTTACAGTACTTTTCTTATACACGTTATTAAATTGTGATACGTGTGTAATGTTTCGTTTAACAAACCTGCTGCCAAATTATAGAACACAGATGATAGATGTTTTTCCCTTTCTTTTATAAATATTCACATGTTTTTCATATTTTATATTGCATAAATGTAACACTTTACGGTCGTCTATGATGTATGTATTATGGAGAAGGCCCGGTAAGTTGGAAAACGTGTGCCAAATCTGTTTGTTTCATTAAAAGCAACAAAATATGTTTCAATCATTGAATAAGACGACATATGTCACAGTCATTGATATACCAGTCCTGGGGCACTGGTTGTCACGGGAAAACAATAATATAAAATGAATCCACTGAGAGTATTTCATCCTAAGACTAAAGCGACCTAAGTCTACTAATACCATTATTCATCAATATGGGGCGGCACGTAGCTCAAACTGTAGCGTGTCTGCCTGTGAACCGGTCGGTCGTCGGATCGATCCTTCTCAGTGGACCAATTTTCCATTCCAACCCATGGTCCCCAACTGGATCATTAAAAGCTGTGGTATGCGCTATCCTGTTTGTGGGAAAGTGCATATAAAAGACCCCTTGCTGCTTGTCAGAAGAGTAACCTATGTGGCGGCATCATATGATTGACGTCCTATAGCCGATGATAAGATCAAAATCAATGTGCTCTAGAGGTGTGGTTAAATAAAACAAACTTTACTATCTTCATCAATATACATGTAGTTTTGTCTTTAAAACTTTGTACACGTACATACATAAACAAACTCCATTTTAACTCTGGCGTTGTTACAAATGGGTGTTGTTTGTGTGAGATCAACAAGGTACAGAGTTGACGTTTGGCTTAGTGATGTTTATTGATGGTGATGTGTTGTTACCTCGTCTTGAGTAAATAAATCACTATGTCCGGTCATGCGTACTGATGGCTTGTCGGAATGAGTTTGGGGAGTTTTAAACAGGAAGAACATATGGCAACGACCTCCCTATACTGCGAGTAGGAGCATTTGTTTGTGGGTTTATCCATGGCGAATGCAGAATGTTCAGGGAAATCAGAGCCGGATTTAGGCATAAGCTAAACAAGTTACAGGTTAGGGCCTCACAATGCGCAGGAGCCTTTTTTTCTTTTATTTTTTAAATAGTTTTTTTCTTCTTCTTCTTTTTTTTTTTAAATGGCGACCCAAACTTCTGTTCTGTTTTGTTTTGTTTTGTGAGACCTTCTAGTGTAACCTTTTAACAAGGGACCTCCACAGGGGCGGATCCAGGATTTCAAATAAGGGCGGGGGCGCATTTGATAACACCGCATTTGATAATTTTGGGGTTATTTCGTATGAAAAATCACGATTTTACGCAAAAAAAAAATCATATTTTTTCCAATTTTAGGTGGGGCGTGCGCCGCGTACGTCCCCCCCCTAAATCCGCCTCTGCTTCAAGCTTTACATAGCTTAGGGTCTCACCAAGTCTAAATCTGCCACTGAGGGAAATATAGAGTAAGTCAAAAGAAATAATGCCCATGGCATGTCCGGGAGGACTAGCACACGTTATAGACTGGGTTTTTTTAAAATTTTTATTTTTACGCCTAACGTCAGATTAGTGTAATAGAAGACAACGGTAACCAGTCAAATAGAACCTGATCGCTCGCACTCCTGAACACGCTTAGAATGTTCTCCTCTGACCCAGTACCCTTGTCTTAAGACATTGGGCCCATGGTGATCGTGCCCGAACCAAACTGGACGTGGACATGAGATGAAACTACTTCAACGCTTAAGAAAATTTCGACAATACTAAAAACAACAGACATAATTTGAAAACAATGTTGATTGTACTATCAAAATATCAATGACGTCTAATAAAACAAAGGTTTCTTAGGGAAATTATTTTGAAATTAGAATTGATGTTTTTGAAATTAATGGCGTTGTCGTTTTTGATATGGTTGAAGTATACCTGGTAGATTTTTTTCTTGGCTTTCAATATATAAACAAATAATTCGAGATTTGTGGTGTCTTGTTATTTATCATTATTAGTAGTATTATTATTATGATTTTGTTTTCAGTTTTTAAGGTTCTCTTTTATTTTATTTTAAATTTAAATTTATATTGTTTATTCTAATAATTCTGAAATTTAATTTTTTTCCCTGTATTATTATATATACATGTGTATATATACGACAGTTTATGTTAATGTGACAAAAGCTCTCTAGTGCACGATGTTCATTGCAACATTCTGATTGGAAGATGATATCATTAATCTATTTTTAGAATGTCTGCTGCGTTGCTAGGTTGCCAACTGATTGTCGGTTGTCGATAATAGACTAATCTTCAAGAGCAAACAATCGCACCTACTTTTAGGATATCATTAGTTCTAGTTAATTTGTTGTTGACCTCTAGGTCAACTAAGGGTTTCACTTTTCCTATGTGTTTAACAGGAGTTTCTTTTAATATTAAAACTCCATTCTCAAGCTCTATTTTCCCAGTAGACTAATTAAAATATATTTTATTGCATATGAATCATACACAAAATGATTGGGCACAAGTTATCCAACTTACGAGGCCCTCTCCTAGTTACATATAAAATAATAATAATAGTAGAACTGACTACAACAATTTTTCCTTCAAATTTAACAGTGAAAATTCTAATAAAAAGAAAACAAAGGTAATAGCATCAGTGCTATAAATAAGAGCTAAGATATTGTTTTAGGAAGATAAATAAAAGGACAGAACAGTAATTAAAGTTTAATAATATATTAATATATTTATTTTATTATTAATTTGATATTTTTCACTCGACAACCCAACAGTGATTGATTTCTAAAGATGCCGCAACTTCATTCAGTTGAGAGATGTGTCGGATTTTATTATTATTATTATTATTATTAATAGATGGTTTGTTAAACGTATGTTGATGCTTATATCCAATTATAAGGTTCAAGCACCCAGTCCAGACTTACGACCATGACAGGCTAGGATTCGTAGACGCTACGTAGTAAATTCACTGGTACCAAAAGCTCTCATTGGCTTTAACATAAAGCGTAAAAACTAGTCTAGCTAATTATTTGGTCCTGAACGCAATTCATATTCTAGGGGTGACTATTGGGGCCTTTTCAACTTTTGCGATAGTATTGCAATAGTCAAATCATTATTGCGATACTATTGCGATAGTAAAACACTAATGCGATAGTAGTTTGAATGAATAATTAGTTCCCTGGAGATTCCTAATTTATTATTCAAATTTGTTTTATGTGGCATTCCCCACCCCCACCTCCTAATTTTAATTGAATTGTGCTTGTTCTCATTTTGTGCATTATTACTGCTTTTAGGAATTAACAAAATCTTATAACTGTAGGATGATAAACAAGTTTCTGACAAATGAAATGAAAAATACCAGGCCCATACGCGGGTGGGGGGGGGATGGGTGCGACGGGTGCGCACGCACCCCTCCCCTGCCCCCAAATCTGTCGAGGTCCGTAAATGCAAATTTGGATTGACGCTAATTTACTAGAATAAAGTTAAAAACGTTCGGGCCGTCACGAACGCACCCCCCCCCCCCCCCTAAAGAAAATCCTGCGTACGGGCCTGGATAATCAAATAAATAATCAAGCTATTTATATATTTTGTCACTTTGGTTGGATGTTAGTAATTTCGTACCAAAGTCATTTCGTATCATAGTTATTTGGTCATTTCGTACCATAGTCATTTCGTATCATAATCATTTCGTACCCGGTATCTTATTCTTATTTTTGTTGTTGATGAATAAATGTTGACGTGTAAACATATCTTGTAAAGTGAGCAAATTTTTAAATGAATAAAGCTTTAAATGAATTAGAAGTAAATTGACGATGTAACGTGTTTAAGTGGTAACTAACCCATTCACTTTTCTGAACATACACCTATGTGTATTACCACATGAAGGTGATACAGTCACCCACATGAATTAAGCAATTAAAATAAACAATTAATTAAATTGTTTTGTTTGTTTGAACATTGACACTATCCTGTAATATTGGTCGTCAAAGATGGTGGTAGAAAAAAATTTGTTGTACAAAATTGAGATTTTGGCTTGAGATTGTGAAACGTGTTATGCATGTATAATAAATCTGATTGCATTATTCATATAATTTAACTTTTGCAGAGCTTCATTAAATAATTATACCTTATAGTTAATGTACACAAACATCAGGTGATTCTAAAAGGGTCAGGTGTGAAGCACTGATTGATTTTCTATAGAATGACTCAGTATATACTTGATCTGTCAGTAGATATATATTACGACTTTGGTACGAAATGACTATGGTACGAAATGACCATGGTACGAAATGACCAAACATACATGGTACAAAACGACTATGGTACTAAGTGAACATGGTACAAAATGACCAAATAACTATGGTACGAAATGACCAGGGTACGAAATGACGGGTACGAAAAGGAAAAATTGGGTACGAAATGACTCTGGTACGAATTGACTGGCTAATAGTTTCAACTTATAACAATGTGTGATGAGAGCCTAAATGTTGATATATATTTTGTTTATATAATGTATTGGAAGTGGTTTTTGTAGAATGAATGCAAGGCACAAAATAACCAGTGTAGCATCGCAATTTGCGATGGAAAACACCGAAGTGCGAGTCAAAATTGTCTGTTCAAAGTTAAATGCGAAACACCACTTTTTCACTGAACCAATGTTACCTGATACATATCTATCGATGTCTTTATTGAATTGTTCCTCGAGTTCACTACATTACTATAATGCCAATGAATTGATGACACTGCACAGTTAGTTCAGTAATGTACTCTCACAAAGCTTGTTAGAAGTAGCACGCGATTTGTTGGAAATTATTGCTACACGTTTTACCAAAATTGCTAATCATTTTTTAATATTTGTTAGCAATTTGCTAGTTAAGTGAAAAAATATAGTTTGTGCTTTGGAATGTATCTGTGAAATATTTGTACATACATTTTGGTTATGTAACAATTTGACTCCTAATATATTGGATAGCTTGGAAAAAAATGCTTTGTTTTTCTTGGAAGACTTTCTTAAGTTTCTAATGGATTCTTAAACTCATATTCATAATTTGTCTCTTGATGCCAAATTACTTTTATAGGGTGTTAAAAATAACATTACAACTGATAACATTTTCATCTGTTTTTGATACTAGCTAATTTTTTTAATTTATTAATGAAGAATGACAAACAATATTAGTAAAATGAAATATTTTAAATGTACGTTACAAAATAGATACATGATGGAGAATTTTTTTAATTATATTAAAAACTTAAAAACAAATTTGAAACAAAATGGGCTGTCTGTTTAACTCTGTACAGAAACTTTAATCAGTAATGTATCAATATTTAATATAAAGATTCACCAACATTTATTGTTTTTAATCATAAACATTACTATGTTTGGTTCAAAGTTCAAGTAGTTGTAAAAATGTACCGGGAGAGCACTCTAAATGTTCACGGTAATGACTATTTTTGTACAGAGGCCATTTTCGAATTTCAATAGATAAAAGTTACCTTACTATTTAAAGAAAACATCCAGCAAGTCTTTGAATAAATATTAAAAATAGTTTGTTCGTTTTCTTTTTGTTTAACATTGTCTGATTGAGTGAGTATTTTACAAAGTGTAAACATACACATTTGTGTTATTAAAACAATCTTCCAGATTCTTTATTATAAACAGCTATTTTTATTCTGTCTGGAATTTTTTCTATGTGATCTGATATTTTTTACCTAAAATGAATGGATTAGAGACTTTGGAATATACTAAAACTGCTAGATTTGCTATTCGATTTTATATTCTATAATTTAATAATAAAACAAATAAACAATATAAATATTGAGCAAAAACTGGGTTTTAAATATGGTGAAATATTGAATAAACATGTTAGGTAAGTAATGTCGGGTTCGTTTGAGGCCGTAGCAGATGTTTATTTTTCTATGTAATTAAAAATATAAATGTAAATGGTACATGCTCAAACAAGAAATAACAGATCTGCTACTAATGCTATCATTATTATAACTATATGTTAATTTATATTAATTTTCAGAATTGGACACAGCAATGAATGATCATCTTTTAAATGAACAGAGATGGGATGAATTCTTGTCAAATCTCATTCCATACCAATGTCGCAGACCAAGAGGAGAAAAAGTGGACAAAGAGACACTTGAGGGGCCATCATCCATTTCAAAAACCTTTGCCACCAGGATGATCGAAACAATAGGAAAAGAAGACAACTCTCTTCATAGCAATAACAGCGCTAGATTTGATTATATAGCCGAAGAAGCAGCTGATAATGATGTTGTTGATGATGAGGTCATCTTGGTTAAAACTGAAAACATGCCAACAGAATTGCCTTTGAATTTGTCGTCTGCTGTTGATCGAGATCGGGATTTGAAAGCTGGTTCATTACTTCAGTTTAACCCACAAACTCAGCAGAGTATGGCGAGTTCGTCAACCACGACGCTGATCAAACGGTCAGAGAAGCAACAGGCCAAAAGGATAGCAGTTGACAATCTTTCTGATAATACAGATGTCCATCAGAAATACCGAAAGATAGAGAGTAGTACCACACAAGATGAAAGCGATGGATCAGAAAAAAATGACGGTGTCGAAGTTAAGAAAGGAGTGTTTAAAACAATTTTCAGAGGTTTATTTGGAAAGACTGGTAGTAATAATAAAGCTGAAACTCAAGTAGCATCCGCTTTCCATGGTCAGAGTTTAACCAGCAGAAGTGCTCCATTAAAAGCGGTTCAACAAAAATCAAAGCCTCAGATTCGACCATTGACCATGAAAGATGTGAAATTTGTGAGTAAGTGGGATTTAAGTATGTTTAGTAGATTTATTGATTTTAAGGAAGATGTGGAGAGACTCCGCATCCAGACGGATTGTATGGATAGTTCAGTGACGTCAGAAGAAATGAAAACCGTGGTAGAGGAGACCATGACCATGTTTCAGACGTCAGTGACGAAACCGCAGATTGAAGATGCACTTCATAAGGAGACGAACGTCAGAATCTTTCTCACTGCAATATTAAACAAAGTCTGCATGCGATTAAACGTTGGCATTAAGACAGACGAACAAATTGATTTCAAATTTCTTCCGTCTTGTAAATTTGATTTTTTATTTTACACACGCGATGGAAAGCCAGTTGGATGTATGGAAGCAAAGACTATGTCGAGCATGAATAAAAAGGCATTTGTACAGGCAGCTATCAAACTGTTTGTTCTACAGCAACTTGCTTCTAAACACGAAGTTGATATTTCTGCTGTCCCAGTGTTCAGTATTTTGTCTGATGGTCAACGATTCGTCTTAATGCAAGTCAAAGGAGAAAAGTTTTGGCTGGAACACGCTAAAACCAAGAAGGGAGACGATATTCTGAAAACCAGGACCACTAAAGTGATGGAATCAATATTTAGAATTGTTGAGATGACGCTAGAATGCAGGCCGTGAACATCTGTTAGTGGGTACGTTTCAAAATCATTTGTCTTCTAATTCATTCACATTTATGAAGTGCACGTAATATAGTTGTGAATTTTACTAGGAATCGGACTCTCTCAAGCTGAAGATAGTGGTTCAAAATCTTGGCTCCCACTTGATTACGCGTCAAAATAACAAAATGTTTGACATCCAATAGCCAATGATTAGTAAATCAATGTGCTATAGTGGTATCGTTAAACAAACAAATGTAATATAGTTGTGTATGATATAGAGGGATCTATATACTTCTAATAACAAGAATAAAAGATTAATTACTTCATTAATTTTGATAAAATAAAAATAAAATCAAACGTTTCAAAATGACTGTAAAAAATCTTGTGTTTCAGGAAACTACGTAACCATCGTTTTGATAACCAAAGATATATGAAATCTAAGACAATAAATTCATCGGATTAACAACATTTTTTTCTTATTTCTTTTTTAATATAGTAATAGGTGCAAGTATTTGAATTTTAATAAAATTATACTGATAATTTAAAAAATAGGACGATAAACAAATCTGGAACAACAAAAAAAAATGAAATTTTGATTTTAGCAAATCCAATTGTATTTTTCCTTTTTGGCAAGAATGCAGTGATCTGAATATAGATGCAATCCACCCAAAAGTAAAAAAATATCCAATACGGGTGCTTAAACATGGATCTGCTTGTAAACCAACTTACGAGTTGAATGTATGACCATCGTAAGAGAATAAGCTATGTCACAAGAAGGCGGATCCAGGGGCTTTCCAGTCGATTGATATCTCTAGACTGCACAGTATTGAACCTACAAGAAATGTGCTAGAATCCAGTTTTACTGTAGATAGATGGATGGAATTTAAGGCTATAAATTTTGCAAATGTCAAAACCTACATTTAGCGATGTACACTATAACGTCACACCTGTATGCGGCCGTCTGTATTATTGTTTTACCATACTGACTATTTAATAAATACCGATGAAGCTATTTTCGTAGAACTGGATGGATATTTTTCTAATGGAAATAGAAAAGACAGTTGATAATTTGGAATGATCTAAAGCTCATGGATCAGATTTACTTTTTATAGAATATTATATTGAATGTAAATATTAAGTTCTACCTATTCTACACAAATTATTTAATTGTATTTTATCTACAGGTTATTTTCTCAAAGGATGGTCTACCGCTGTAACTATACTCACGAATGGACTTGTATAATTTAGTGATTAAAGATAACTCGTGTAATGTTGTTGAGATACCAAATAAAACAGTTATTGCCCTTGAAATCAACTGCTGAAACTTCTTCAGTTAGTACTCTCAAATATTTATGAAAAGAATTCACCCTTTGGAGACATTTCTGAAAGTCCCGCTCCTAAAATAATAAAATGTTATACATGTAATATCTGTTATTATATAGAAAATTCTTAACTGCGTCTGGTATGATACGTGAATATTACAACCAGTATATTTCCAGTCGTAGCATTACGAACAAAAGCTAATGACGTGAACAGAAAATTCACGAATTGTAAAAATATTCGTTTAATATTTTATTTATTACCCACCCACCATCAGAGGATGCAACATTTGTTAGAAAATCTATAAAATCTAGAATTGTCGCTATCGTAATTTCAAAATAATGGGTAAGAACAACGATGTCATCACTGAACGCCAGACGTATTTTTACACAATGTATATATAGTTCTGTTCTCTTCTGACAGGTGGATAATAAAAAATAGAACACAACTCGACTACAGGGCCGTAGCTAGCGGGGGAGGGCAAGGGTGTCGCCCCCCCCCCCCCACCATAAAAAAACCCACCTAAATGAAAATACTCTTCTTTACTATTTAAATATGTAACCTCTTGGAAATGGCTGGAAATGGCATTTCAGAGCCAAGAAACATTTCTAGCTACGGCCCTGAACTACTTCATGGTTGGTTACTTATTTAGACTTTAACTCTTACCGGTACACTATCATAGTTACAAGTGTGGTAGTTTGCTGTTTTTACATATATTAGCGGCAAACAACTGCACATTAATCGATCTCTATAAACACAATGGCCTAATTAACTGGACGGTTTCAAAAGTATACTAATACATACTCAAATTACAATGGTATTCAACCGCACTATGAAGGTGTATGTCGAGGGATGTGATGCGTGTTTTACTGTCCATGGCAAACTATATAAATGATTCTTTGCTACTGATGGAAAAATGTTGAGGGTTTCACAAATGTTTGTCATCCAGTAGCCGATGATAAATAAATCAAATTTCTCTTACAGTGTCATTAAACAAAACAAAACAAAAATAAATACGCAATAGCCACTGAATAAACAATGTGCAGTGGTGTCGTTAAAGAAACAATCCTTACTTTCTTTTACTACTAAATGTAAAAAAAAACATTTTCGTTTGATGTATTAATATGAAAAGACGGCAGTTAACATTTTTGTGGTGTACTTTTATCATGGAGATGGTTACAAATCATGTATATGTATATATATATATATATATATATATATATTGGTTGTTTGTTGTTTTTTTGGTCTAAGTATAATATTTTTTGTAATCGCCACGTAATTTGTAGTTGTTTATCATAAATGTAAGTAAAAATAGCGACAGATTAAATTACATTGAATAAATTTTAATTAATTGAATAAATGAATGAATGAATGAATGAATGAATGAACGAGTGAACGATTGTTGTATAAAGGCATGCATGCATCATTGCACGAGTGGTGAAATGAATACAAAAAATGAATGAACGAATGGATGGACGGACGGATGGATGGATGGATGGATGGATGGATGGACGGACGGACGGACGGACGGACGGACGGACGGGCGGACGGACGGAGGGACGGACGGACGGACGGACGGACGGACGGATGGATGGATGGATGGATGGATGGATGGATGGATGGATGGATGGATG
>JAULBS010132156.1:0-13321 GCA_032355785.1 Symmetromphalus regularis
AAATATTTTCCATTAAACACACACACACACACACACACACACACACACACACACACACACACACACACACACACACACGAAATAAAATATAAAATGGGATTGAAATTTGTTTAATATGCATTTACCGTGAGTTCAGTAATTCTCATTTTGCAAAAATCTCAGAACATAATTAGAATCGATGACATAAAACTGACTTTAATTACAAGTATCATTTAATTACAAAAAGTGAAAACCAATTTTCATCATTTTAAATTATTATGAATATTATAAATAAATCGACCCAAAATATGTAATAAAAATATTTTAACTCGCGTTACTGTCGGAGAATTAGAGAATAAAAATAAAATAAAACAAAAAAAGAAACGTCCGGTTTACTGTTAGATCGGTGGAAGTTAGTACATGAAGCAAACAACTGGTGATCGTATAGATATCAGTTTTACTGAGTGTAGTCAAGTATCAATCATATATTTTTTTGCAAACTGATGCTGGAAAATCTGATTAACTCTTTCACCACTAAGTATATTTAGCACCGTACTTCCCTGCACACTGAGTTTAGGGAGCACATTTTGGGTTAATGGTGAGTAATCTGTCAGCAATTTTGTTACAAACTATACATTTCCTGAAAGGGCAAAGTTTGCCCTGTCTAAATATAAAATAATATTTTAAAATAATATTGGCCAGCAGGTGATAAACAGGTAAAATGTGCATATTTACGTTCTTTTCACAATGCTCAGCCCCTAAAAGAATGTGGGTCATTCCTCTAGTGGTATATTTAGGACTATTGACAGTATCGTGCAGCACCGCGGCAAGTGTAAACGATAAAACCATAAATGACAATCGTCAACCCACAGACTGATAGGTATATGTCTTATATCCAATAAGCAAAAGTTACAACACAGTATGCGAGTTATCATTCTTAAATACAATCAAAATGCTGAGAAAAACTTTGTAAAACGATTAGTAAACACGGGAAAACGTGTGGCCATTACTCAGTGTTTATGTTCATGTGACATTTCACCTAATTATAATAACGCTGTGTCAGTCGGCGCCAAATATGAACAGGTTTTACAAGCCGCTATACTGGCCTGTTGGGGTGAAAGGACTTTGCTATTGCAAGCCGGTCTACTGGCCTGTCAGGGTGAAAGAGTTAATTAATAAACTGCGCTATTTGGAGACGAGTAATAAAGTTTTTGGAGAAAATCAGGAATTCTGTTTCAGACAGGTTTTTCTGCGATTCCGTCCTCATTTCCTTTATCGTGGTAAATCAGTGCCTCTAATCAAGGTATTATCTATAAGGTAATATGTGAATACATAAAATATTACAGTTCATATATTTATATACATGCATACTTTATCTTTGTGTGATGTCATTATGTTCAATCATGTGTTTATATGACGTATACGTGTGCAATGATGTTTTGTGATGTACAGATATAAGCATTGTATCTTAACCTTTATACAGTGGGTAGGTATTTGTTTTGACCCCCACCTAAGACCAATCCTTACTCATCAAGTGATTAATCATATATTTATATACTGTTTATTATGTTTTTATTAGAAATTACATATGTCGTTTCGAATAAATGGCCTATTCATTTCAATCTACCTGTCTCGTGTTGTTGTTAATAATTGGTCTTACAAACTTGCTCTCATTAGGATCTGGAATAACAAGTAATATGTAAATTCTAATATAATTATCATTATCCGTAGCCATCTTAGCCTGGAAATGTTGGTGAAAACTAAACACTTGTTATACAGTCAGTTAAAATGAACCTATAATTATAATATGTCCTCCTTTGTACTTTTTTTGTGGTTGGTCAAAGAATTATTGGCAAGGCCATTGCCAGACAGACTGTGCCAGTCATGAGTATGATAAAAGTACTATTGATTGTTTATGATACTGTGTTGACATAATGTATATTTTTAATTGTACAAAAGAAATAAAGGTCTTTTCATTCCAATGACTATTAATCGATCAAATTCCAATCTTAAAATCGATAAATTGTATTTAATAGAAATAAAAAGCATCCACCAATTATTTGCATATATTGCCTTGGGCTCTGTTTATTACAAGTAAAAAAATGTGTTCCTCAGTACAATATAATTGTGATATGAATTGTTTAGATGTATTTTGTTATTGCAGACAAAATGTGAATTACTTGTTGCTAGGAAGTGATGCAATATTTATATTTACATTGCTAATTGCAAAGGCATGTTAAAATATATCGGCATTAATTGATTTATATTGGATAAATGTTTTGCAGTCCAATAAATGTTTTGCCAATATATTTATGTATAGTGGAAACAACATGTTAAAAGGGCTGGATTTGGAAGGATTTTGTTAAATTTATCATTTTATTATGCTCATGTATATCAGAAATGGTGGTTGGCAGCAACAGTGCTGGTCAGAACTTTTAAGAGTCTGTTAAAACCTACCGGAGATCACCACTGAGTGAGCTATTTTAAAGTGCATCGTATATATTTTGTTATACAGCTGATGTTCATGTGTGGGTTTCTAATACCCATCCATTAGCTAGTCTTATGACTAGAACTAGTCTCAAATGATGAAAACAAATCTGTCACAAAGAATATTTTGGCATTTTTTGAGTGTATGATTTGTTACATATTAACATGTAATACATAACTGATTGACTAAAATCTACATGTAACTGACAAAAGATTACAGGAAAATATTAGTCATATGACTAACTATAAACCAGGTTAGAAAACCAGTATTGTTACTATTACACATATCAAAGACTGGTATATACTAGTATGCTGTCTGATTGTGAAAGGTGGCTTCTGTATAGCCAGTGACATAAATACCATTAGACTTGGTGTACTGTGATTAAACATGGCTTACTGCATCATTGAATAGACAATTAATTTTCTTTCATAATTGATATCTTTATCCATTTACATCATGTTTGACAATAATATTTTATGTTTAATTGAATGTGCTGTGGTGTCATTAAACATACAGTTTATTTTCTTATTGGAAGTCATAAACATGGTTTAACTTGAAACATACGTGTTACCATTATGGACTTCTGAAGGTTAAATAGAGTTTGTACAGTTTTCATTTATCCTCCCGTAATAGGTTTTCGAACAGATAAGCAAATATTACAAATTTCGGTAATGAATTCTGAATTTAAAATGCTAAATCTTTTGTACCTGTTCATTAGAATATAATCCACAAAACAGACACAATTATAGATGTTAAACACAATGCTGGTTGCAACAGAATTTTTTTTCCAACACCATGTGAGGAAATTACGTCATATGTTTTCGAACATGTGATTGTTTTTTTTCTATATTTTTCTAAAATAATCAGAATTATTTCCCTTTAAAAAGTGAATGACTTATTCAATAGTGATATAAACAAAGCAGAAGGCATATTGAATGCAGATATAGATGATGCAGTAAAGTGCTACATTTGTATATATATATGATGGTATGTATCGCTTATATTCAGTTTCCGGTCAGTGATTCATTATACTTACTTTTCAATAAATCAGTTACCACACTTTTACAAGGAAGTTTTATGTGCACGTGGAAATTTGCATATAAATTAGCCATTCGAAAATATATGATGTTCGAATATATGACGGAACGATATTTAATGGGTTTTATTTGTAAAATGTTTTCTCATGAACTATTAAAATGTCTGTAAGTCAGTAATAATCCAAGATAAAAAAAAAAGTTACCTCACTAATGTGTCTCTTGTCAACAGATTTATTTTCTACATCTTGATGTGTTGATGTAGTTTGTGATTGAAGATCTTAGTTTCAGGACTGATGGATTAGGACAATACATGATGTGTTGATGTTGAATTCTTGATAGCATCATGTTTGTGATTGAAGATATTGGTTTTAGGACTGATGGATTAGGACAATACATGATGTGTTGATGTTGAATTCTTGATAGCATCATGTTTGTGATTGAAGATCTAATTTTAGGACTTGATAGATTGGGATAGTATGTGATGTATTGATGTTGAATTGTGCTTACCACTACTAGTCTAGTGTTGACTGGTTGATACTTAGCTAGATTTATTATTTATAGTTGTGTTCCAGTCCTTGGTCCTGTCCACACAGGAATAATAGATGTAAGCAACATTGTGAGGTGAGGTGAAGTATTTTTTATACGGGTCCACATCCAATTTGGTTCGGACCCGTACACAGCATTGTTCTAGATCTAGTTGTTTTTATACATACTAGAGTTGCTCAGCTGAGGTAGGTTGGAATGGGTTTTTGGCAATGAGTAGGGAAAAATAACAAAGTTGACAAATATAAAAAATTTGTTTTGTTTATATAATAATTGTGCATATTGTGCATCACTGCATAATGATTTTTTTTTTCAAATTCAATATAGTGGCTGCAGTTTATTTGCTGTAAAATTTATATTTAGTGGAGGGAACAGTGTCTGTATCATCAGGTGTTGAAAATTACCATTGCCTGATGCACGAGGCAAGTGCAGTATGACAGCTTGACAACCGATGTGTAAGTTCAAACTTGCCCATGTGGCAAGTAAACTTTAGATAATTAAATTCTCAGTAGAATGACTACATGTTTTATCTAGTTACGTTTTAGAAGCCAGATAATATATATATTTTTTTTTAGTGTATATGTGAGAATTTAGTGGTAGGCCCAAGAGACCCAGCCCCCTTCTTTTGTACAGAATAAATAAAAAATAAAAATCACATGACACCCCTTGTATGATTGTATAGACAGAACAATAATTGTGGTCCACCTGCGTCCACTATTCTAAAATGATGGATTTGTCATTGATGCAGTTAAGACTAACATATGTATATTGTTAAAAAAAGAACCACTATGTACATTGGAGTGAATATTATTTTCTTTTTTCCAACAATTATTTTTAAAATAAGAACACTATTATTAATATGACAGTTTTATTTTTATTTTGACTGACTAATGAAAATTTAAAGCAAAAGAATCTGTAAAGCAAATAATAATTTTTTTTTATTTATTAATATGTGAATATAAGCATTAGGTTCACACCAGCAATTGGTTTATTCTAATGCTAGCATACATTTCCATATCAAAAATTACAGTCAAGTCGGTCATTCAAATATTGTTCAGAAATACAAGACACTGGAATACATAGATCTAAACTTTCCACACAACAACTGGCTGGGTTATCAAAAAAAATGCAGTAAGAAATGGAAGAGCAGGAGTGCATGTCAGGTTTGAAGATGTGCTTACAGAGCTGTTTTCAGCCTCACCTGGAGAACACACTTCATGACAGAACGGTGTGCCATTCTGGAAGCTATACATTCCTAGTGGCCAACACGGTTCATAACCATAATGTTGTGTTCCTTAGTGACTGCAAATAGTACTGCAGACTCTGCATGATGAGCCATGAGATAACACTCACAGAGATGAACAGCCCCAACACAAGCAACACCACATCTTTACAATGGATTCCTGTTCACTGTGGCAATAAGGGAAATAAAAAGACAGACAAACTTTCTAAAGAAGCCAGCCAGAAATCACATGATGAAAAGGGAGTATCACAACATTTTGAAATTTGAGGACAGACACTGAGACAGTAAATATCCATCTGACCCAGTATGGAAACTTGAAGAACTCTAAGCAAATCTTCACTCAGAACTAGCCACTGCAAACTAAAGGCACACTTCCACTATCAAAAGTGGGCTCCAGACACCAGTGCACATAGTCCAAAGCTGCTTTCTCTTCCAAGAACAAAGGCAGAACATTAATTTTGGCCACAGGAAACAATCTTTGAAGAAAAGCTATGGTGCAGCACTGCCGAACTGCAACTGACAGTGATGTTCACTATAGCAGTTCAAATGAATTTATAAAAGCTGCAAATGAAACCAAACAAGAAGATTAAATATAAGCATTAGGTTTGCACCAACAGTTTGTTTACACTATTGCTGACACATATGTACATAATAGAATTACAAGTAAAACCAATAACAAATGAATCACTGTTACTAAAATAATATATATTTAAACCTATATAATGGTTATATACATTGATGTGGGTGTTGTTAATTTGCATTACAAAAGCCAGAATGTGGTTAAGAACTGCACCTATGTTTACATGAAGGAACAATCTACATGAAGAACTGTTCGTCAGTATTGCTAGCATGACAACTGAAGTCGCAATTGGTGGATTCAGAGGTGTGACAGAAATATTTCATCAAGTTACAATTTGAATATTAGCAGCAGTTTTGAATTGTTCGAACACCTGTTTCTTAATATTCACACGTTAGTTATCAGGTTACAACTAACAGCTGTCAGTCAACAGGTTAGTGTAATTTTAAATCTGTTTATTATAAACTAGGTGACTGACTTAATCTGTGTGCTTCTCTGAATATGTGTGGATATATATATTATTTTATTATTATTTAAAAAATAAAATTATTGTGATATGGAAGTTTCAAGGGGCGTGTAGATATTTAGACATAATCGATCCAGTGAGAAGAAGAACTTCATTTTCTTAAACATTTTATTTACATATTCGTGGAGTTACATTTGTATAATAGGATGTGTGATCTATGGGTCCAACATTGTTCTAGTATGATGAATAATAAACATTTTCTCTTGTGAAGTATTCAAGTCCACTATCAAATAGGGATGCCATATCTGAATATTAAAACAGAGGAGATTCCTGAAGTCATCCTGGCCCTGCCTGACATGGCCACTGAAACAGTGCTATAGTTTCAACAGCAGGAAAAACAGTTCATGTGTGTCCGTAGGTCAATCAGTGGTCTGTTCTCTAACAAACTCGACCATGACATCCAAACACAACACTAACAAACGCAACTTTATACTCCGTGGTGACATCACAGCTCTTTCAGAAATAGGACTACTTCAAAAGTGCTACAAATGTATGTTGTGTAGTTGGGAAAATACTATCAAATTAATTTAGTGAATTTGTTTTTCATTTGAGAAAATGATTGAAGCTGAAATTCTGGACTTCTGAAGAATTTGTTTTATTCCATCCAGACAAAAATTTTGATACTTAATGGAGGATATGTCTAGGAAAATACGGACGTATAACAACCCTACTATTAAAGTCACATCACCTTTGACAGCTTAAATAAGCTTATTTTATTTACTATAAAATATATGAATGTACTGAAAATTATGGGTTTCAATTTACATACATATAGCTAGTTCTTGTTTTAAACAGATGCCCTGAGTTTGACAAAAACTAGTCTGTCTTTTTACTGAAATAATTATGAATCACTGGTTGATGTAACCGGTTTGACTTGTGATCACAGTAGACGAGTTTCCTTAATTAAATTACTCATCACGTACAGTTCAACTCTGTGAGTGCTAATTTAATTTGATCAGAGTAATTAGTTTGATTCAGTTTGTGGAAGATTAACAAGGGCAGTTTAATAATGCATTGTGTTGGGCAGTCATATCATGTGAATTGAAATGTCTCGTGAGTGAACACATCCACTGATCATGCAACTGTATGTCAGCTGTTCATTTTTTTATGTTTGTGAGACCCACTGATCCCCTGATAATGCTTATTTGAACATTTCTAATAAAATTGTTTTGATAAAAAATTTGCCATTGAACAATACAGCGTATTTACACTGCAGTGTGCACGCGCAAGTTCAGATATCTTCTGTGCAGTGCTCAGTACTTTATAAGATTAATTCATCATTTGAAGGGCATGTGATTTCTCGCCACGGTAATACTTGGCAATGGGCATATTATGGAATGCATAAAAAAAACTATGCAAGATCTCAGCAATTATTAATACTGATTATTCACACTACATTAAATGTAACAAATTAATAAATATGCAAATTGGCAGTTAATATGTGTGGAGATTTGTTTGTGTGTTTTTTCCAGTGATAAATTTTTTTTCTACTATTTTCTTTCTTTTGACAGACATTAGGTCAACTTGCTTGACTTGTTAATGAGTCTTGTAATTAATAAGCAGATTATGGTGTGTGTATATTTATAATGATATAAAACTGTTGGTTTTCATTAAAAGTTAAAACATGAGCACTGGACAAAATGAATGACAAAACTGACTTGATGATTGTAAATTATTCTAAAATGACAAATTGATAGTAGACAGTATTCTTGACCAGATGCGTATTTCTAAACATGTGTCTGTCTTGATATAGTCACAAGACAAATGAACATTTTATAACCTGTCAAGTAAAACAGACCAAGATACTCATTACCCCCATAAAAACTCAATCACACTTGATTATGTGTATGTCTTCAAATGCTCTTGGACTAATGATAGGATTGTTACAGAGAAATATTTGTACTGATAACAAAATACTTCAGTTTTAAGTTGCTACAATATGTAGTGACACTCAATTTATGGCTTATATTTAACACCATAGCACCACTTTACTCTTTCAAGCAGTGTGAAATTTTGAAGGATCATATTTTATGATAGGCAGGTAATGTTATGTAAGTCAATCGGATATCTTGAACAACACTGTGAATGGTTTTCAGGTGAGCATTTGTAAGTATTTTTAGCACTTCCTGCCTTTGTAGAACCTGTAAGTTGTTTACAAAGTGACAGTTAATCATTGTTGAACACTGCGTGATATATGGGTTAAAAATCAATTTTCTTTTCTCATATCAAAGTAAAGTGACTCAGTGCATTCGACTTAGAAAAATGTAAGGCTTTTGACATACCATGGCAGCAGACATGTTGAAGGTGAACGAGGATCATTACATGGTGTTAATTCTGTGACTTCCACTGGCTGTTCATGTGTGGGATTATATATAGGCCTAGTGTGTGCTCATTAATCAACACAAGCTCCTGCACTCCAGGTATGTGTCATGGCTGGATATGCATCTCGTCAAAAAGAAAAAATTCTATTAAAACACCATATTAGAACCACTTTTATCAATATTGATAGTCCACACTTTATAAAAGAAAAAAAAAGTGTATCACCATCTTGGCCACAAAAAATTTGTATATATGCCTCCACGGTTATAAAAACAACTAAGGAAGATTTGCATGTATTTAATCTATCTTTTAAAACATAAAATACATCAGTATTTATGTAAACAAAAATAACTATTGTTTGGAAAATACCCAAAAGTAATAATTTATAAGTTTAAAAATAATGGAAGAAAAATAGTTTATTATTTGGTCTGCTTTATTGGTATAACTCAAGTTCTTATTTCAGTTGTATTTGTTAAATTAATTAAATATTATTGGTATAACTCAAGTTCATATTTCAGTTGTATTTGTTAAATTAATTAAATATTATTGGTATAACTCAAGTTCATATTTCAGTTGTATTTTTTAAATTAATGAAATATTGGTATTACTCAAGTTCATATTTCAGTTGTATTTGTTATATTAATGAAATATTATTGGTGATACTCAAGTTCATATTTCAGTTGTATTTGTTATATTAATGAAATATTGGTGTTAATCAAGTTCATATTTCAGTTGTATTTGTTAAATTAATGAAATATTGGTATTACTCAAGTTCATATTTCAGTTGTATTTGTTAAATTAATGAAATATTATTGGTGTTACTCAAGTTCATATTTCAGTTGTATTTGTTAAATTAATGAAATATTGTTGGTGCTCAAGTTCATATTTCAGTTGTATTTGTTATATTAATCAAATATTATTGGTGTTACTCAAGTTCATATTTCAGTTGTATTTGTTAAATTATTGAAATATTGGTATTACTCAAGTTCATATTTCAGTAGTATTTGTTATATTAATGAAATATTGGTGTTACTCAAGTTCATATTTCAGTAGTATTTGTTAAATTAATGAAATATTATTGGTGCTACTCAAGCTCATATTTCAGTTGTATTTGTTAAATTCATGAAATATTATTTCAGGTGGCTTTACTAAACTGATTAAATTCTTCCACATAAAAATAATTATTTAATATTTTCTTTATTTTCTCTACTTAATATTTCTTGTTTAAGAGTTTGTATAAGATATGATCTTTAATATTTCTTGTTTCAAAGTTTGTATGAAATGTGAACTTTTAATATTTCTTTATTCTCAGTTGTAATGTTTGTGAAGTTGTTTCTAATGTTGTGTGAGATATCAACTTTAATGTTTTTCCCCAATTGTACTGTTTGTGAGGTGGTTTCGAAGATTGCCACATTTTATTATAGGCACTGATATTGACCTTCTTATATTATTACTTATTTGTGCTCGGGAAGTCATGCAGAGTTAATTCTAACAATTTGTGAAATGTGAACATATAATAAAGAAACGTGGAAGTGAATAGATTACCAGCATGTCTTTCACGTCTCTCTGCCAGGTACTGGGTGGGTGTGGCCACACTATTGATTTGTTTCTGTTGGTTATGATAGGTTCATGAGAAAAAATTGCTTATCAGAGTGTGAATTTGTCTTATCAAATACTTATAGTAAACAAAATGTAACATTAATACTCTGAAAGCCTAAAATTACTTGATTAGATTTTTAATATGAAATAGGTGGGATATATGGACAGGTCTGTTCTTAGGTATCCATGATCATAGTCTGCTAGGGTGAGTGATTATATTTTTATCACAGTGAAAGTTGGTTTTATTTCCATCATACACTGAACAAACCTTCGGCATTATGTTTTTGTATGGTTTTCCCAAATATTAACATGTACCTATTTGTTTGCAGGGTATGTAGGGGCAGAAAGGTTTGTTGATGTCCATGCTTAAAATTTATCATTTAAATATTAATAGAAATACTGAAAATGTAATTTGAGGGAATGGTGAATTCTAAAATTGGTACTCTCTATATAAATCATTTAACTATTAGCAGTTGTGAATAACTACTGTGTTTATTAATGTCTTAAGATTAATATTTTTCTCTAAAATTGGTTTATAATGCTATTAAAAACATGTTCATATCGGCATGTCTTGTCTTCATCAGCAGAAACCACTTTAATACATGTCTGCTTTTGTCACTTTCTCCTATTAACCTCAGATCAATATATACAATTATTATATATAATGTTTTATTATTGTTATATATTTAATATTTATTCAATTTAATAACTATTCATTTTTTAATTTTATGCAATTATTGTACAACAATGAACCAAGGCACCTTAACCTTGATATTGCCAATTGACCTGGGGGGCAATTAAACAAAATGTTTGTGAGGAGGTGGGAGAGGAAACTATTTTGGAAAATGATGATAAATTCAGTAGGATGCACATAATATGGATACAAATTGTCTATAAATATGTTAATTTAAGGCAAACAACAGTTTGTATATCCCTTATTGAAATATATATAATTATATGATACTGGTTACAACAGAAGCACAGGTAATGTATATCCTTTGTATTTTTAGTATTGCAGACAAACATATCCATTCATTATATACTTGATTAATATGTATACAATAAAGGTTCAGTATTCAGGCCTACTGACCCGATTGTCTCGGTATCTCCAGGACAGCAAACAGTAACGTTATGTAGAATATAATTAAAACTTGGCAAGCAGTCCCATTATGAACTAACTGAATTGTTACAGTTAATGCAGTTATAAGGTATGTGTTTGACAAAGGAGAAATTTTAATAATGGTTATGTCCTTGTTATACTTGAAAAATAATAGTATTTGTTTTTGTAAAGATTTTAAATTGAATTTTTCTAGTGTTGAATGGCAGCATATAAAGCCTGTCAGAAGTAAGTAGGTTAATAAACTGTTGGTTGTGAGGTCTGCCAACTAACAGCTTTGTTCTTGCAAGACCTTAGTTCTAATCTGCTTCTGTAGACCACTGATTGGCCGCGTCAAGTGTAAACACAGCAGCAGTCCATGGATTATCAGGAGGGATCTAACCGTTGATTTCAGTCGTGCATGACTTTGCCTAGGCCCAGTAATGAGAAATACTTGATCGGCACATTAGCCTGACATTTCAGTTCAGCATACATGGTCCCTGTACACTGATAAATGACTTAGTCCCGTTCCTGGAGACAATCTAAACAAAGTGTAGGCTGGCTGGCTGGCAGCAGTTCTGGAAGTGACAACAATAGGATCTAGCCATACAGAAGGCAATGACCAATTATATACTGATATATATACGTGGAGCAAGTACTCGTTCTTTTGTAAGATATTTATAATAATATATTTATGTAAACTACATTTGTTATTCTTTTAACGTGTAACTTTTATTTAATTTTAGTGTATATTGCATACAGCCATTTAAAGTATAAGATGCCACCAAAAAATATTGATTATGATTAAGTTTCCTATATTACTAAAGTAAAGTTTGTTTTATTTAACGATGCCTTTAAAGCACATTGATTTTGATTTAATCATCGGCTATTGGACGTCATACATATGGTCATTCTGACATATGTCTAGAGGAAACCCGTTGCTGCCACATAGGCTACTCCTTCTGATAAGCAGCAAGGGATGTTTTATATGCACCGTCCCACAGACAGGACAACACATACCACATCCTTTGATAAACCAGTCATGGACCACTGGTTTGAACAGAAAATAGCCCAAACTGCAAATGGATCCACTGAGAAGGATCGATCTGATGACTGACCTGTTCACAGGCAGATACGCTACCGTTTGAGCTAGATCTGTTCCCTCCTATATTACTATACAGTATACTAGCACAGGTCGTTTTGTGATGGAATGGTGTTGAAATGTGCCTGTTGCTTTAATACTATTATTGTGTTTATGTCATTGAAAATAATGCTTAGAACTGACTTTATAATTGATATCTGATACTGACAGCTAGACAAACCAGTGTTTTACAAATTGTTATGTAATGCCGACTCAGATACTACCTACCTCCAGGTCCAGGTAGCATTTTATCACATTTGAACATATAATAGAAATTTTAGTTTGGTTTTCTAAAATGGTGGTACTCATTCAGATGTGCTTCCACTGATTTTACACAGTGAAAAAATAAAAAATAAAAATAAATAAAAATCTTGAAAATTAGATGCTGATTCAAATTGACAATGACCTCTACACAAATCTCTTCAATTGGTATCATTGTATCACTATTTTGACAGTTGTCCACAAGTGGATTTCGTTTTTGTTTATACAATTTTTTATTTTATTGAAACTATTACATCAATGTTATACATAGTATTTCAACAAGTAAAACAGTGTTTAAATGAGTTCAACAATATTATATATAACAGTGTTATTATTTTATTTCAGTGAGGATAAAAAGTTAATTTGATTTTTAATGTCTATGCCATGACATACATACCTGTCAAAATTTCCTGTGTCAATCAATTTGTGCCGATTAAAAACGAAAACGTACCTGTCACCAAATTAAATTGAAATTTAATATTGAAATAAATAAATATTAGTTTTAAAGAATA